>CAUYQV010076883.1:0-12251 GCA_963574575.1 Galagoides demidoff
TGTGGTCCCAGCTACTTGGGAGGCGGAGGCAGGAGACTCGCTTGAGCCCAGGAGTTGGAGGTTGCTGTGAGCTGTGATGCCATGGCACTCTACCCAGGGGGATAGCTTGAGGCTCCGTCTCAAAAAAAAAAAAAAATGATTTTGTCTTCATTGCTTGAATATTATCTGCCAGGTCAGACATGTGAGACCATTGCTTTAATCATACAGAAGAGATTTCTAAGCCAGAGAACAGGAAACAGGTCATGGTCATAAATGAAACAATATCCAGCCAAAGTGGGCACTGAAAAATATTTCACATTTATCTACTTTAAAACTTTTGTTTTCTTAGCTCATCAACTTTTTCCATCACCTGAAATTCTTTCCTTTGTACTTCCGTTAGCACCTTTCATATTTTGCCTTCTTTTATTTAGATTCCAGTTTTAACTATTATCAGTAGGTGCTCCAGTCGGGGCTGGGCACAATTACATTGATCGCATTTGACAAAAACAATGGCTATGAGAGTCATCGAGGCTTAGCAAATTTGAGTTTTTCACCCAAATTACTAGGTAGGTTAGAGTGTCAAAGGGGGTCCCAGGACTTTGAGCTCCAAAACCACATATTTCTTTTCAGTGTTTAATGTCCCTCAACTCTGCTGGTTCTTTTTTTTTGACAGAGTTTCACTCTGATGCCCCCAGGCTAGAGTGCTGTGGCATCAGCCTAGCTCACAGTAATCTTAGACTCCTGGTTTCAGGTGATCCTCCTGCCTCAAGCCTCCCAAGTTGCTGAGATTACACTTGCCTGCCACGACACCTGGGTAATTTTTCTAATTTTAGTAGAGACAAGATCTTTTCCCTCTTGTTCAGGCTGGTCTTGAACTCCTGAGCCCAAGCAATCCTCCTGTCTTGGCCTCCCAGAGTTCGAGGATTATAGGCATGAGCCACCCAGCCTGGCTCTCAACTCTGCTATTAATGAAGGGGCCTAAAATACACTCCTTCTCTTCATTTCTGTATTTTCTCAATTTATCTTTAGAACAAAACAGACCAGTAAGTTGTGTTCTAGGACAAAATTAGCTTGGCTCCTCTTAACATGCCACTAACTTACTCTAAAAGCATCGAAAGAAACACTCTCCTTGAAGCTGAGTGTTGTGTCTACTGTGAGGATGTTGTGAGAGCCTAGTTTACTGAAATCATCTAGAATCCTTGAAAAACCCACAGAGAGATTTTTCTCAGGAGTCCAGTACTAGCAGAAGCTGTTTTGCAAGTAACTGCTTTGATTTTCATCTCTTGTATACTGCAAATCGTGTAAATAATGGTGTTTTTGCTATAAGGAATGAAATTGTGGCCCATTTCCAACAGGTAAAACAGCTCTTATGGAGCTTATTTTGGGGGCTTATCCTGATCCTTAATCTTGATTTATTTTCCTACCTTTATTTTTCCTTTATCTCCATTTTTTCATTTATTTCTTATTATATGTATATTATATGTACATAAATGTCTATAAACTGCTTTCAAATCTTTTTAAAGGATGTGACATTGTATGTGTGTGTGTTTATTTTTAAATTATTGGTTCCACAGAGCTTCCTTGTGCACTAATTATTTTGCCTGGTATGACTTATTTGTTCAATGCATTTATAAGTTCTTTGAGGATAAAAACTAGGTCTTCTGTACATTTACGTCTCGAGAGCACCCAGTCCTAAGAGATGGTGCTTGATTTATTGTTGACTGGGGCGTATTCATAATCTGAGAAGATAAATGATTCCTAGGTTAACCTTGCCTTTCTACACACCATCCTTTTCAATACCAGTCTTTAAAAATGAAGGACTGGGTTAACCACGAAGTTCATTAATATACTAATTTCTGTATCTTTACTTTGCAAAAGATTGCAACATCATGGAAGACTCACCCCTAGCAACCGAGCTGACCCTTCATGTCAATAACGATTCTTAGGGGAAGTGTGGACATCTTAACTGAGGCATGGTGGAGGTTCTGCTTTGCTTCTGTGTGCTTACGTATGTACATGCTTTGACCCTGAAACAGTGGAAGGCAATTGATTCCACAAGTCGGAAGCAAAAACTGTCTCATTACCTTTTAGTGGTCCCTTTAATCAGATTTTATGAATTACATGTTGCTCTATGTGGGAACTTAAGAAACAGAAAAGTTTACTAGGACTGCTGTATGAGAATTCCTACTTGACTCCCCCAAATACGATAAACTTGCCATTATTTTATGATTAGTTGATATGTCAACAAGAAGCTTTTTGAAATGTGTTGAGAGGAGGAATTAGAGAGCTGGCCAAAATGTGTCCTTTGGTTTGGCAAATTCTTAGAATGTAGCCACAATTCTATTCAGAAGTTGACTAAATTACATTATATAGTCTGGACACTGATGGATATTCTAGGTAAGGGTTAATACTGTCCTTAGTCTAGTTGAGATGATCATGAACTCTTCAAATCCTGTTTCTACTCCTTCCTAGCAGTGTGATATTTGGCCAAGTACTTAATTTTTATGTCTTAGTTCTCTCATTGGTAAAATATGGATCCTAATAAGTCCCACTTCATTGAGGTATTGTGAAGATTCAATGTGCTCATAAACTCAGGCTTTTAAAATTTTTAAAACAGTGACTGATACCAATGTGTGTTTCCTAATAATGGTAGTTGCAGTAGTAGCAAGTCATGAGCAAGATCAATGGCAAACAGGCAGCGGTTACCGAAGGCTAAGGACGTCATGAAACATAAGGTATGGCTCACTAAGGAAATGGCAACATGGCCCACCAGTGTGAACACAGCAAGTTGGTCATGGTCAAAGGCAACTGCCCCCCAGTTTCTGGCTCCCCCAGGCTAACCTAGGCTGGAGGACCAGTAGGTACACTGATCATCTTTTCCTAGCATTACTGGCCAGAGAGCTTGGTTTCATGGCGATCTTTGAAGGAAGTGTAGGGAATTTGGAAGCCGTTTATGTCCAGAGGAATAACATAACCAAATTAGATGAGTCTATTAATTGTGTACTTGATGGATTAAAGCAAGAGGGAGAAATATGTAGATTTAAAAGGTCCTCGGTTCTGGGAGATTATTGATCATGATCTAGATGGGAGGTGAAATGAGTGAAGACCCCAGAAGGGGTTGGTAAGAATAGAAGAAGAAAACTTCTTTCATTCATCTGAAAGACAGTTCAGATTCCAGGAGGGAAAAATCTTTTGTTGCTCCATTGGAGACACATAGAAAGGGGCCAGAATAGCTCAGTTCTCTGGTGAAGTGTTGACAGATGGGACTTTGTATTATGAATCAACCACAATCCAATTGGAAAGCACACTGGAATCACTTCAAGTTATCTCTGAGTGGGAAGAACTTCTGGTTATAAATCTATTGGGTATTGCAACAATTGACTAGGGGGTTTTACTGGCTGTTAGTTCTCTTGTACAGTATTGTTTTTAGTGCTTGTTTAATCATTGTTAATGTGAAATCATTTGTTCCTGGACTTTGTAGCAGTTTATCATACAGGTTACAGATAATCATAGGTTTTTTTTTTTTTTTTTTTAACTAAAAACTGCAAAGGATTAAAGCAGTTATGTGTCTGTCTGGCCCAGAGCAGGTTCTCACCAAGATTTGTTTAAGTTGTTTTCAACTTATTTGAATTTTGACTTTTCACTCTATTCTTCTGAATATAGTTCTATAAATACCATCATTGTCACCAAAAAAAGAAAAAAGAAAAACACAGAATCCCATCTTTAGGGATTTTTTTCTGTTTCGTTTATTTATTTTTAAATTGATACATATTTGTATATATTTTGGGGAGTACATATGATTATTAGATATATTCATATAATCAAATCAGAGTAATTGGGATATCCAGCACCTTAAATGTTTAATCTTTTCTTTGCGTTGAAGGATTTATTTTTTCATTGCCAGAATGAAAAAATAAATAATAGTTGGACTTCATTTGTAATGATTCTGAAGCATCTTCAAATCCTTTTTTAAAACAATTATACTTTGTTCTAAAAGTTATACTAATAGGGACTGCTGAGAAAAGAAATTAAATAATCTACAAGGTTAAACACATCCTTGTCCAACTTCCAGGATGTCTCCACAAGAATTAAAGTAGTGCGCAGCGCCTGTGGCTCAGTTCGTAGGTGCCGGCCCCATATACCAAGGGTGAAGGGTTCGAACCCAGCCCTGGCCAAAGTGCAACAAAAAATAGCCAGGCATTGTGGTGGGTGCCTGTAGTTCCAGGTACTCAGGAGCTGGAGGTTGCTGTGAGCTGTGACATCACAGCACTCTACTGAGGGCAACAAAGTAAAACTATGTCTCTGGAAAAAAAAAAAAGAATTAAAGTAGTGTGATATGCTACTTGAATCCACAGTTCTTACGCGCATGGGATTATAAGAATGAATTCATGCCACTGTCTGCAGATTGGTGTGAGTTTCTGGCAGGCAGGCGCTGTATTTTAGTAATCTAATTTTTCTCCAGTTTGTAACACAAGACCTGGAACACCAAATTTAATGACCGTAAATGAGAAATGGGTTTATGTCCACTTTAAACTTCCAGCCCATTTTATAGAATGTTTTCCCCCAAAAATATCTTTCTTAAAGCATCAGCACAATGATTCATGATGTCAATTGTAAAAAGGCCTCTGAAAGAGGGAAAGTGAAATAACAACTCACTTACTAGAGTATTAAAAGGTAGAAGGAAGTAAGCAACAAAAGGTTTTCGGTAAGTTAAATGTGGGCTTGAGAAAAATCTATGCATTTTTTCTTCTAGTTGTTTGCCCGATTCATTCTTCTTATGAGAAAGCACCCGTTTCTAATGATTAACATTCTGGGCTGTAGGAAGTTGTGCTTCGTAACAATATGAGGCTTGTGTTCCTTTACACTCTCACCTATAATATCAACATAAATAGTTTCTCTGATGAGTAACTAGGTTTCTGAGATAAGTCCTTCCTTTTACGACTGCTGATAACACAGGATTATAGGAGGTGATACTGCTAATTGTCAGTGAGAAGTTTTGATACATCCATATGCCACCCTGAATCATTTGTTGATAGCAGTAATACCTGGAGAATTTACTCAAAAGAAGTCATTTTCTCCCAATCTCTCTGTCTTATACTCTCCCTTATAACGCTGAAAAAGAAAAAACCACTTCAAATGTGCCATCATTTCTCATTTAGACACAGGAAACAAGTTGGCCGTCATGTTTACCCTGCCTTATAAATTCATAGAGCTGCATAAAACTATGTCATACAAAGCACCGTGAAGATGCACACTCACCAATTTCAAATAATATAAAATATCACATAATCAATTATGGAAAATAATGAAATGGAAAACCTCCTTGGAGAGTATTAAAACAAGGAATGAATTGCTTAGAAGGAGTGTGAAAATTATAATCAGTCAACAAGTCTTTACCCAGGGCCAGCTGCGGGTGCAGACCTGTGGGGCGTGTGTTGAGAAGGGTCAGAGGCAAGTTGCTGATGTGCTCACTGCTGTGCAAAGATTATCATTCCTTCCACAAGCACCGAAGGAGTCACTGGCTTCTGCTATGTATTGTGGGCTAGGAACCGGAGATATGCAGGTGGAAAACAGCCAACTCCGGAATTCCATCATTAGTTCCTTCATGTAACAAGCATTTATTAAGCGCCTCTTTTTTGCCAGGGACTTTGGAAGGCTCTTGGGGACTGTAGTTTCAGGATCTGCCCCAGCCCTTGAGGAGGGCAGACAGATCACAATCACAATACTTTGTGAAAATAGTAAATGAGAGATCCTCCATTAGACACGAAGAAAGAAATACAAAATACAACATAAAACACAAAATGAAGTACTGATTGTGGGAGATATGCATACTCAGTTTTGCCTATGACTGCAATTTCTAAAGAAGCAGAGGAATGAGGACTATGTGAATTTTGTCTTTTTTTTTTTTTTTTTAGACAGAGTCTCACTATGTTGCCCTCAGTAGAGTGCTATGGCATCACAGCTCACAGCATCCTCAAACACTTGGGCTTAAGCGATTCTCTTGCCTCAGCCTCCCAAGTAGCTGGGACTACAGGTGCCTGCCATAATGCCCAGCTATTTTTTGTTGTAGTTGTCATCATTGTTTAGCAGGCCTGCCCTGGGTTCCAATCTGCCAACTCTGGTATACGTTGCTGAAGCCCTAACCACTGAGCAATGGACACTGAGCACTTTTTTTCGGTCTTCCTTTTTTTTTTTTTTTTTTTTTTTTTTTTGTAGCGACAGAGTCTCTTTTGTAGAGGAAGAGTCTCACTCTATCGCCCTCAGCTCTCGGCAACCTCCAACTCCTGGGCTTAAGTAATTCTCTTGCTTCAGCCTCCCGAGTAGCTGGGACCACAGGCGCCCACCACAGCACCGGCTATTTCTTGTTGCAGTTTGTCCAAGAGCTGGGTTTGAACCCACCATCCTTGGTATATGTGGCTGGCACCCTACCCACTGAGCCACAGGCACCGCCCACCTTTTTTTCTTTTTTAATAAAGATGGGATCTCACTATGTTGCCCTGGCTGGTCTCAAATTCCTGGCCTCAAGCGGTTCTCCCCCCTTGGCCTCCCAAATAGCTGGCATTATAGGCAGAGCCACTGTGCCTGGCCCAGATTTTGAAAGCATATTCTCAACATCGTAACAGAAAAGAAGACTAGGAAAAGTCACATTCTTGCCTTATAATTTTAATGGCTTAATTGTAGCAAACTCATACCATAACCATTTTCATTATGTTATATATGTAAAGTAGGAGCCATAAAATGCAAATGGAGTGGAAGACCCCTTGATGATATGGTTCCAAAAGACATGCTTCTCTCAATTGTCATTCACCTTGTCTTCTTTTCTACATGGACATCAGATAGTCTCTTAGCTCTTCTATTTTTCCATCTGGAAAGTGGGAATAATAACTTTTCTTGCTGTGTAAATAGGTTCTTAATCTAGAATCCCCTTTAAGCATCTATAAATGGACAGGGGAGTCTGTATTCCTCCACCCATCTGGAAATTCTATGCAACATTCATGTGTATGGTAATTGTTTCAGCAGAGATTACAGTATTTTTAAGCTTCCCTTAAAAAATGCTTAATGAATAACTAATGCTTCACATCACAGAAAAAAAATGCATAATGAAACCAAATTGCCATCACAGCCTGATAAATTTGAAATAAGATGCTGATAGTGTCTGAGAATGTAATAAAACCCAGAGGAGCAAAGTGCGCTTTGTTTCAAAATCACTCCCTTAGCATCTAAGAGAAACAGTTCCTGGAATCTGCCCTGGGTGCAATGACATGCCTGTTGCCAGGACACTGGGCCGCAGCTCCCTGGGTCAGCCGCTTGCAGGGAACATGGGGGTAGATCTCCATAAACTGCTGCCCACAGCCCGCGCTGTAATAACACACAACACTGGGGAGACGTGAATCACTGCGAACTCAACCACTAAATGGTGTCCTACGGGAGTAATTTTCACAAAGCAGGGTCTGTGTTTATCTTGTTCAACACTCTATGGCAGGGCCTGGCGCTTAAACCCACTAGATAATTGGTTCTCAAAAAACAGCTATTTACTTAATGAAATTCTTTTGGTCAGAACAGACATGCTGGTTGGAAATATCTGTGAAGTGTGTGTTCTTGGGGATGTTTTCCTGGTCACAGAGCTGGTTTATAGTTTTGATCTCCACAATCACTTTTTTCCTTATGAGCAGAGCTATTCCAGCTCAGAGCTTTTGGTTTGCTGTTTCTTCGTTTGTGTATTGCCTGACGCTTTACAGAGGGCTTTCCCGGCCACTATTTCATTTCATCTTCGCAAGAGCCACCTTGCAGACTTTTAGCTGAGAAAATAAGCCTGAAGGATTAAGTGGTTGGCCTTACTCTCACCGCTAGGAAGTAAAGAACTATCCCCCCCAGCCTTGTTTTTACTCTTCAATTCATTGTTCTCTTGACTAGTCTCTGAGTCCTGGACTTATGGAAATAAAAGTTAGCCACGAGCTCGTTCACTACTCACCTATTAGTGACAGCTATTCTGAGTCTCCTTGAATGGCTACTTAGAAATGGATTTGGTTTCTACTGCTGAAGAAAAAAAAAAAAAACCCAGTAAAGTATGTTAAGTTTAGAAAATTCTAGGACCTCGTCATATAATTTGAGGGCAGCCTAGATGGGAAGAAAGAGAATTCTCTAGGCATTCCCCTGAACCTCTCTGAGACTCTGGTTTCTCACCTGAAAATTGAATGGTACCGGCTCTGCTAACTTCAAAGACATGTAATATGAATAAAACCTAAACTAATACTCTTAAAAATATTATGTAACATTATTATGAGCCTCCCTAGCTCAGTGGTTAGCACGTAGGCCCCACACACCAGGGGTGGCAAGTTTGAACCTCGCCTAGGCCTGATTGACAACAGGAAAAAGAAAAATATGCAACAGACTAGGCCTAGCAGCTCGTGCCTATAATTCTAGCACTCTGGGAGGCTAGGGCAGGAGGATCCCTTGAGCTCAGGAGTTTCACACCAGCCTGAGCAAGACTCTAGCAAAAATAGAAAAAAAATCAGCTGGATGTTGTGATAGATGCCTGTAGTCTCAGCTACTTGGGAGTCTCAGGCAAGAGAATCACTTAAAATCAGGAATTTGAGGTTGCTGTGAGCTAGGCTGACACCATGGCACTCTAGCCTGTGCAAGAGAGTGAGACTCTGTCCCAAAACAGAAAAAGAAAGAAAAAAACTAACAACATGTAAATGTCAGGTGTTGTTTTCATAAAGGCATAGTGCATGTCCAAACATTGCTACTGCATTTGAGCATACCAAGATGCTTGGCTGGTTAACATAAAATGAGAAGTAAACAGACACAAATAGCCATCGGAATGGATCAATATGCTGTTCATATTTAGATCATGGACTATACATGAAATAGATGTATGTTGTCAGTGAGGAATGAGAGTCTCTGGAGGGCAAGATGGAGTATGTATAAAATGCCCATAGTGACATAGTATTTTTAATTCAAATCCTCACAACAGTTCTATAAGGGAGATACTGTTCTTGTCTCCCCTTTCAGATAAGGAAATTGAAGTTTAGAAAGTCTGTGGAAAAATTGCCCAAATCACATGAGCAAATTCAGGGTAGTACTAAGATCAAGCTTGGTGAGGGTTCCGTTCAGAGACTAGCACGATTTGGGCCAATCATGGCTGAGTGCCTCCAGCTCAGAGTCATTTGGGCTGTATATTGAAATCTTCCTGGTTTGGCAGTTTGCTAACATCTATATACTCGAGCAGCTTCAGTTCAGCTTTACTTCACTGCACTATCTTACCTTTCGATACGTAAGCGTGGGCTCTTCGGGGTCATTCTAATGGGGCCTACTGAGAACAGTCTGAGCCGCCTCTACCTCCCTCCACCAAACTCTGACGGCTCTATTAATGGTAGACAAAGCGATTCAATGGAGTACCTTTTCCTAGCAGTCCGCTGATTATGCTTAGGTCAAGCATTTATAGGTGGAGGCTGAAAAGTATTCTCCAAATAAAAATAGTGATTTTCAACAGCAATGATGTAAATTCTGAGCATCTGCTGTTTGGTGAGCATTGGTAGAGACATCCTTGCTTATATAGAGGTGATCCTCTTCTGTAGAAAATTACACAAAAACAAAAACGTAGTAAATAATAGTGTGCATTTTGTCTTCTTTTACAGGTTGATGACCAAATGAAGCTGCTTCAGAACTGCTGGAGCGAGCTCCTAATCCTCGACCACATTTACCGACAAGTGGTACACGGAAAGGAAGGATCAATCTTCCTGGTTACTGGGCAACAAGTGAGTGTGGAGACCAAAGGGAAAAAGTGTCTTTTTATTAAGCATGTTCAGAATGGAAGGGATTTAACTAGGTCAGAAGCACTCTCGTGCTTTGAAAGGGAGAGATTGGCTGCGAATAATTCAGAAAAGATGACCTGGTGCACTCTGTTCCTCCTCTGATGATTACAGTTAAACTTGTAAAAGCAAACATAATCATCAGCATTCTGCGGCTTGCAGCCTGCTACGATTGAAAGTTCCGCTTACAAGGGTCCAAACTGCTAAATCTAAAGCCATGATTAGGACCCAGGCCTTCCTCCTCAAGCTTCTTTATTAACCCATCACGTTGATGTGTCAGGTATTTAAAACCCTATATATAAGTTGTGGAATCCTTACTCTTTTGGAACAATATTGGTGGAAGAGACTGATTCCCCTGTCATGTACGCACACAATCTAAACTTGCTTGGTTTAAAGGCAAGCAAGTCAGAAGGGACAGGGTTTCAGTTTTCAAGATCCAGTCATTCAAAAGCAAGACAAAGAAAAGATGACTGTTAAGTCCCTCTCCTCTCTGAATAGGTATTCAGTAAAGGTATATGTACTGAACCTACTACCATGTGCTAGTCACTTTTCTGGGGCTTTGGCGTATATTAGTGAACACAACAGAGAAAAATCTCTGCCCTCTTGGAACTTGTAACGGGGAGAAGCTGACACTAAAGAATAATCCTAATAAAAAAAAACCCTGTAAAATGTGACAGATCAAAGTGCTATTGAATAAAAGGAAAACAAATAGCTGGGTAACGGGAAATCAGCGTTCATCCACAGATGTGTGTGTTATAGAGTAACCCATGGATTGCAGTGTTAAATAGAAATGGTTGGTTTGGGCTTACTGAGAAGTGAGATTTGAGCAAAGACACTAAAAAAAGAAAAAAAAAGGAGAGATGTGTGGATGTCTTGGGAAAGAGAGAGTCTACCTAACGGACCCAATTCCATCATTACGGGATTCAGACGAGCCCCTCCAGTTTCTTACCCTCCATTCTGCAGCTAGTGCATTGTGCCTGGAACCCAGGGATTCCTTCCGTCCTTTGGAGCTTCTCTATTCAGGGCACTCTGCTCTGTTCAGCGATGGTGACTTCAGCACTCAGGCCCCGTGATCTTTTACGTCCAGCCATAAATGTTTATGTGCTGTGAAACCACAGCAGCGCATATTTGGAAATGAAAGGCTATCTCCACATCATTTACTGTATTATTAATAAATCAAATTTCCCCAATCAAATTAAAAGCAAGCACCATCTTCAGGTTTTTGCAAATTGGATCACTTCAGGCATCTCCACCACCATCTGATCCCGGCTTTCTGCACTGCTCCTGAGAAAAGCTTGCTAGGTGAGAAAATAAAAGTCTCAATGGGGTTGACGTCTGGTGCTTTCAGATTTCTGTTTAGCATTTTCATCCTGTGACCCAAGACTTAGGAGGAAATGTACCCATTTCCAGAGTCCAATTACGAGGTATGCGTCTCACCATTGCCCAACTAGGAGCTGCATTAGAAGTCCAAGTCTCAGCCCACAAATTAATTTGATTTCGTGTCTTTCTGAGTTTCAGAGATGGGTTTGCACCATTCTTTCTCAAAGCACTTCCATTCGGCTCTTTAGAAATACTCCTTATTTCACATTTCATTTTGCTTTAAGTGCTGCTCCTGGGTAAAGGTAATTACCATTTAGAAAGTAGAGAAAGTGCATTTCTTTCCTCTCTGCTTTTCAAAACCAAGAATAGTCGAGGAATAGATGTTTTTATAGTCTTTAGTATCGATCATTACTGCTTTGCATTTTGCCATCAGAGTTGAATGAGGAACTCCCTGGTGGAGAGCTAGTCATTTCCTTATTCCTGCAGCCTGTCGTCTTCTGGCTCCCCCCATGTAGAGTACACCACAGGCCTACCAAAGCCCCTCCTGAGGTTCTTCCCATGCAATCCAAGAAAAGAGCCTTATAATGATTAATTACAATCAGACCTTCTCATTTATGGCAATGACAGAAGACATCTTTATTTTCTTTTGTGGGATAAGCTAGACAAACCATTTGAACTTATCTCTGAGCTTCCTGCAGTTTCCTAGGATGAAAGCAAAAGTGCTTTAGACTTTTGAGAGAGATATTTCGTGGTTGGGCGCAATGGCTCACGCCTGTAATCCTAGCATTCTGGGAGGCCGAGGTGGTGGATCACTTGAGCCTGAGGAAGAGTGAGACCCTGTCTCTAAAAAGAGCCAGCATTGTGGCATGTGCCTGTAGTCCCAGCTTCTCCAGAGACTGAGACAAGAGGAGCACTTGAGGCCAAAAGTTTGAGGTTGCTGTGAGCTATGATGCCACAGTACTCTACTGAGAATCATAAAGTAACACTCAGTCTAAAAAAAAAAGGTATTTAAATTCAGGGTCCTATACATATATAGGACCCCAAAGTACCTACTAAAATATGTTACCTAAAATATAATACCTATGTACCTGAATATGTTAGGCACATGGTAAGTATTACTTGATTGTACTAAATGAG
>CAUYQV010076887.1:0-49440 GCA_963574575.1 Galagoides demidoff
GGCACCTGTGGTCCCAGCTACTTGGGAGGCGGAGGCAGGAGACTGGCTTGAGCCCAGGAGTTGGAGGTTGCTATGAGCTGTGATGCCATGGCACTCTACCTAGGGGGACAGCTTGAGGCTCCGTCTCAAAAAAAAAAAAAAAACAAAACTGGGAGATATTACCTTTCAACCAAGTCTCCTTGATACACACACACATTTTACATTGTGTGTGTTATTTTCATTAAAAGCAAATCAAAACATACTTATAAAAAAACTATAACACTTTAATCTTTTTCATTTACGTCTTCTAATTCTATTTAAATAAATGTCACTCACCAGCAAGTTGAATCCATGTTTAAATTTTTGGAGGCAGTCAATAAATTCATCAGGAGGAGGGGGTTTTGCCCGTAGAGTTAAAACACCCTCTAAGTGAAATAAATGAGAGGAGGGATTGGCAAGAGCAAGGTTCTAAGAAAACTGATTAGATGAAAAAACAAAAACCTCATTTATGAGTGTGATGCTTAATAATCTTTTCGGACACACTCCCTAGTTCTCCATCACATCTCATAGTCCGACTGTAACAAACTGAGAAGACTCAAAGTTTGAAAATGACTGTTATACCCTTAGGAATTACAATGACTCGTTCAGTTCCATAAACATATATTGTAGCCCTTCTGTGAGCCCCTCATTGTGTTGTCACGGTGAAGACTATAAAAATGAGGGAGCGTAAAGCCCTGGTCTGGAGGGCCTAAAAATCTAACGGAAGGCACAAATCAGGTAAGTAACAGAGATGGACCCAGTAGGTGTTATCAGGAAGTGCCTGCAGCAGGTTGGGAGATAAGGAAATGCATACCTGAAAGATCTTTCATGGAGAAAGTAGCTTTAACGCAGGGTTTTAAAAGTTTATTCAAGAGTAATTCTGTGGGGAAACATCATGGTCGGACAAAACTAACATAAGCGAAACATGGAAAAGGAAACTGCAGGTATGTGAAACATAAAAGCAGAGAAACATGAGAATGGAAGGTTAGATTGTAGGGATCCTTGATTGCAGGGTGAGGGGCTGGACTTAAATCAGTATGGAATAAGGAACTACCATGCTTTATAGCAGAAGGGTGAAGTGCCTGACTCAGAGGTTTAAGAACACTCTCACAGCAGCAAGAGTAGAGGCTTAGACAGCTGGGTAAAGAAGGAATGACACCTTGAAAGTGGTGGTTTGAAAATGAAAAGGGAACAAAATTGGGTATAGGAGATGTTGAGAGAATAACACTGTTAGCTATAAGCTAGAGAATAAAATTAAAGAGAATCTGTGACTTTGGAGCTGTGTGACCAAGAAGATAATAGTCCCTTCACAAAGAATACAGAAGAAATAAGATGTTTGAGGCATTAGGAAGCAATAATACTTAATTTCAGGATATGTGAGATATTCCTAGCTATACACATCCAGAAGACAAAGCTGAAGGTCATAGGCTTATTACATAGATCTCTGTAAGAGAAAGATTTGAAGTCATCTGTAGGAAAAGAATGTTTATTTACTAATCTTTCAAATGTTTCGATCTATGCCATTTTGTCAGAGGAAGTAAACATTACTTCTATAATTTTAATTTTATTTATTTGTGGGCCATTGCCTAGAGCTTCACTATAGCAAACTTCAAATTTGCATGGGACCCAAATAGTCTGTTTGGAGTTTTGTGATTTAAAAAAAAATTCAAATCCATTGATACTTTTATATATATTTTAACAAACAAAAGGTCAATATTTATATTTATCAAAATAATGAGGTCCTACGTTTACAACAAAATAAATCCTAAACTGAGAAGAACAGAGCTATGACTTTAACAGTTTCATAACTTCTGATGAAAACTACAGATGGATGGTCACAACCTGAACCTCAGAGTCGCTGTGATTTAGGTAAAGCATCCTCGGGTCTGTCTTTATTATTGCCAACTCAGAACCAAAAGGGATTCTGCCCTGGACTACCCTGACTCTTTGCCTAAGTCTCTTATGCTACTTCCAAACTAAAAAAGGGACTTGGTCCATGGTCAATGGGGTTTTGCAGCACAGAAGTTCTGTTTAGCATGGGAATTCTGAATAGTCTTTAGAAGATTAAGAAAACCCAACCTACCTCCTGGTCCTTTCCTTTTACTTTTCTTTGTTTTCTTCCTTTTAGAAAGCTCAGAAAATGCTTCAGCTGCTTTTTGCAGTTTAGTGATAAAAAATTCGATGTCATCCAAAATATGGTTCAAGATTTGCTGGAATTAGAAATTACGGAACAAAATATAAAACAAACCAAAAATATTTTTGCCTCAGCTATATACACTGTTAGTCAATAAAGGACAGAAAATTGAAAACGAATGAAAAGAAACAACCCCACATGTAAATTTTGAGTTGATCACTACTTCTAAGAATCAAACCAAATGTATCTGTGCCAAAGAGTCTGACATTTACATTTTTCTTTAGCTTAATTTCACTCTATTTTCGAAGTCATCAAGAAAGCATTCACAATATCTGCCTGGGCTGTTATTTTCAATTACTCTAATTTCCTCATCGTGTTCTCCCACACAAAGTTAGAGGGAAGAAATTCTAAGAAACACTTTGTTAGAACAGCACTGAGCATTTTTGTTTTACTAACAAATGTACCAGTGAAGAACTGACAGTGTTATTTCACAGAATTAAAGGTATAGAGAATGTTGTAATGAACAAACAAATACAGCTAACATACAATAAAAGGCATTGATCAGAGTTTTACATGACAAACCAGAATGACGCATTTTGCTTTCAGGGATCACTGAAACAATCTGGACTGTCTCTACAGCCTTAATTCACTCTCTCCACTACGTGTGAAAGTTGACACTCCTCCAGTCCAAAAATAGAAATCAAAACTTCTAAGAGTAACATGTAGTAATAGGAAGTAAAAATTAAATGCCAAATTTCAAATTCCTCTAAGTATCTGTTTTTAAATAAGCCTATCATACGTATACAGTGTAAAAAGTAATTATATTAACACCACATTCTATAATTATAACACAGGGCATTGCCATTCTATAAGAAAATTACAATGAGAAATAAAAATACACCTTTATAAAAATTTATCAAGCATTAAAATTTACATATCTAGCCTTAAAAAATGCCACTTAACTTTTACCTTCTAGTTATCCTAAAATAGGTTCTTGATAAATGCCAAAAACATATATTTTTAAAAGTATTTCAATTATGAATTAAAAATTATGAGAAAAGTAAAACTGGATCATCCCTCAAATCTGATTAATATGGCTTAAATTCCTTTGCCAACCAGTTAATATGCTAGTTCTTCTATCACAGCCCAAGTCTACTATCTAAATATTAGCAGAAAGGCAAAAATAGTTAAGAAAAAAAAATAACTCAAAGGGTACTGGGAACAAAGTTTTCACAAAACATCTTTATTAAAGTAAATTCCATTTCCTCGTGAATATTTTTTTCCTCTGTTAAAAAAGTCAACATCTAAAGATGACTGCTGCACTTACCACATCCCTGTCAATTCGAGCTGCCATCATCTCGGGAGTTTCTTCCTGCTCATAATACTGCCTTGGCTTCTCATCTAGAGAAAGGAGAATATAAGTCTCTCACCCTTTTGCTTAAACATTACCAATATAGGTAATTAAAATATGAAAATTAGCTAGAAAACAGGGTCATCTGCAAAATAGAACACCTTCCCTGGATACACAAATCAAAATTGTGCCCATTGCCCATGAAATGCATCCTTACCACCACTCACAAGAAACACTTGGGCAGAGTTAAATGGAAGAAAAAGTATTCAATGTACTCAGCCCTACTATGAAACTAATTTATAGCTTTCATAGGAAAGCTATAACCCAATTTTAGCTCAGGAATATGGGAAGGGGGAGAGGGAGGGAAGGGGTGGGTGGAGGGAGGGTGATTGCTGGGATTGCATCTATGGTTCATCCTATAAGGGTACGTGTGAATCTCTCTAATTGTAGAATATAAATGTCTTAACACAATAACTAAGAAAAAGACATGAAGGCTATGTTAACCAGTTAGATGAAAGTATTTCAAATTGTATACAGAAACAGTACACTGTACCCCATGATAGTATTAATGTACACTGCTAAGATTTAATAAAAAAAAAAAAAAAGATCTGGGAATTAAGTTCACAAATTTGCTACCATGAACTTACAAATAACTATAGCGGAACATCCTCCCGACTCACCTGATCTGACCCTCAGTGACTTTTTTCTTTGCTGGAAGATAAAGGAAATATGGAAAGGAAGACCTTTCGATGACATTAGGACATCAAGGGTAATACAACAACAGCTTTGGTTGCCATTCCAGAAAAAGAGCTCCAAAATAAGGGGAGTACTTCAAAGGTAACTGTCAGGATATTCAGCAAGGAGGTATATAGCACTTTTCTAGGATGAGTTTGCGGACTTAATTGTCAATCCTATAGGCCTTCCCACCTTTATGATGTTTATTTATCCTATAATGTCCCCTGTATTCTCCCTCTTCCTAATGTTGGCTACCTGTGGAACCACCCTAACTTAACACCCTTTAATTCCTTCACAAGCAAGAAATACAAACCAGCATTTAAGCACCCAATTCTCAGAATTCTAAGGCAGCAAAGCTACTGGTTTTACTACATCCCAACACTGTGACTACAATAAACCTTTGAGAGTTCTGATAGTAAACTGCTTCTTAAAATTCTACTGTAATTAGGTTTAAAACCCACAATGTTTGGCTCACTAATATTAAGCCATATGCTTTAAAAGCAGAAATATCTCCAGGGATTTACAGATTAAAACTTAAACATCTTAGGCATTCAAGATATTACAGTTGCTCAGTTGGCTAGAGCATGAGGTTAATTACGAGGTCATTATCACGAACTCCCTTCTGGCATGAATCAGTTAACACTCCCACTAAACAGACAGTTGTCACAGATATTTCATAGTAGATTAACTTATAAAATGTCTGAATGGGATAAGAAAAATGTATTACCATGAATGGATATATGACTCATGATGCTTCATCATGACTCATGATGTTCAATACAGCAATACAGAGAACTATAAAAAATATTAAAAACCCTGACTTCTAGCCTGCTCTGTACCGCCTTTACTTACACTGGAACATTTGCAAAAAAAGAAAATAAAGAACAAGGAAAAAAAAGAGAGAAGAAATTACTGAGCCTTATGCAATTTAATTAGTGGCTATTAACTACCGTAAGATAATTAGAATTTACACATAAGAAGTCTTGCCAGTTAGCTGTTATTTTACAGGGTTAGTTGCTATCCTGGCTGCAGTGGGCTGCTACAGAAAGCAGTAGGTTGAAGTTGAAATACAGCTGATTCTAGCACTTTGTTGGGTTTGAGCCACTCCTAGGAACCTGGTGGTGCTGCCACAATTCTACAAAGATCATTTTTGGAAGTCAGGGGTAGACATGTCCCTGGGATTCAAAGAAGGAGCTGTTCAGCCTGAGTCAACCAGTGCCTTCAGGGGGACCAGAAAGATATTTCTCGTGAGTAGGAGGAATTTCCAGCCAAAAACTAGCCTGGATCCAGACAGAACAACATGTGGGTAAGTGTTGTGTTTGGCCTCGTGGTAAATTAGGAGTTCTCAGAACCTTATCACACTGTAATTTAAACAAATGACATCACAGAGAGTATTTTAAACAAAATCTAATGAGAGCTAAGAAGCCCCTGGGGATAAATTCTCTCTTTGTTGAAAATTACCTTAGGTTTAACGTATGTTTTTAAAAAATTATTCAGAATGTCTGTAAACTTAGATTCAAAGAAGACCATTTTGACTGCTCTCAAAAAAAAAAAAAAAATCTGGAACCACTCCACCAAACAATTAACAACAAAAACCTAAAGTACACAAAAAGCAGCAAACACAATGAACTCCTACTTACTCTTTTGAAATTCAACATTTTAAATACAAAGTAGATGAATAAAAACGTATATCATTCCTGAAAACAGAAAGTGTTATTAAAATAAATAATGCCGTTACTTTCTTTTTGGAAATGGACACTTCAAAGATGTCTTTCTTTCTATCACCTCTTTGGTAGCAGGGTTTACAAATGACCCTCTGAAAATACCTTTAAAAATACAAGAAACCTAAATGAAATGAAAAACAATTTAGAAAAAAAAGAACTCAATGAGAATGGCCACAAGTCATGCTCCCTGTTCCATGCTAGGTGCCCTAACAGGCATCATGTGCTTTCAGGTTGACAGCAACCTGTGTCTGCACCTCCAGTCTAGAGATGACGCTGGAGTAGAGAGAGCCCTTTCCAAGACTGCACAGCTGGACAGATCCAGAGCCCAGCCTCTGACACACCACATTCAAAATGGTGTGCAGCATCACTTATTTTAGCAAAGAAGTTATTTTGTTTGACTATACGGCTATATATCCTGTATACATAATACTTTACTAGGTAAAGAATAAGGGATTTAAGAAGTTCCACTGGAGTAGAAGGCAAAAACACTGGAGTTCATCAAATTCAAATTTGCTGAATCCTAATTTACTCATCCTTAAAGAGATAGAGCCAAACATATTTTAAGGCATTTTTTTGGTTATAAAAATTTCAGATTCTAGTAAAATGTTCTTACATATAAAAAGTTACACTAACTTCTATGTAGTAATTGTTTTTGAAAAGAGTGTCAAGGTAGGGCAGTGCCTGTGGCTCAAAGGAGTAGGACACCAGCCCCGTATGCTGGAGGTGGTGGGTTCAAACCCAGCCCTGGCCAAAAACTGCAAAAAAAAAAAAAAAGGTACATGACACTAACTAAATACACAGGGCTCATTTGACAATTTCAGCCAAATGATGAAAGCCTTTCCCCTCTCCACTGCCGTACCTAACACTGTCCTGACAGCCTTCCCATCATCACAACAAACCTGTCCAAAAAGGGACAGCAGTCAGGTGCCAATAAATGGAAATGATGTGAAATTCAATCTAAAAAAGAGAGTCCCTTATTTGGTATATATTCTATGACCATCTTTTTTTCAGTCAAGTAGAACATCTTCTTTTGACATTAAAGAAAGAAAACAACTCTAATCCTAATACCATATTTATTTATTATTTATGTCTGACTGAAATATGGGCACATACAATTAGGCTACATTGTTTGGAAGGCAAAGTCTGAGTTGTAATTGAGTCCTTCACCCAGGAGATGTGCTCAATACACCCTCCCCCCGACCTTGTACCTGACAGGTGGAAACTTACTGAACCCCTTCCCCAAACCCCTTCTTGAATTCTAATGTTTTTTCTTAGTGTGGGCCTATAGGTGTTTATCTACTAGTTTCAAATTAGTATTGAGGACATGGGATATTTGGTTTTCCAATCTTGAGATTCTTTACTAAGGAGAATATTTTTCAACTCCATCCAGCTAAATACAAAAGACATGTAGTTTCCATCTTTTTTAATGGCTGAATAGGCTCACGAAGTCCTAAAGATGCAGACACTGGCATGGGTGCAGAGAGAAGGGAACACTTATTTATAGTGTTGGTGGGATTGCAAACTAATACAGCCTTTTTGGTAGGAAGTATGGAGAATGCTCAAAGAGTTAAAAGTAGACCTCCCATTTGATCTCACAATCTCACTACAGGTATCTACCCAGAAGAAAAAAATCATTTTATTACAAGGACATTTACATTTGAATGTAAGCAGCAGCTCAATTCACAATTGCCAAGACGTGGGAACAACCCAAGTGGCCATCCATCCATGAATGAATTAATGCCGTGTTTATGAAATGGCTGGTCTGGCCTCTCACAGATAATAACCTTAACAGCATTCAATACTTAATTTTCCTTTATCTAAGATTTAATTTTTTAAACCTAACCTCAAGCTTCAGCTCAGCAGGCAGCATCAGAATTTGAAAGCAAGAACTATGTCACAACCCAAAGTAAAGTTTTCAGCCAGTGTTAATCCTAGAAATACTCACAGTCCCCTTGGTCAGCTGCCCACGCAGACCAGGCGGCCACTCGGCTTCTAACATCCACCTGGGTAACAGTCCCCGGGGGTGCAGGGGCAGGAGCTCGTGGTGGAGGTGGTATACCAGGGTCCGCCTTGGAGATCATCCTAACAAATAGGAAAACAAACTCAATACTTGCCATCTCTATTTTTATAACACATTGATTATCTAAATTTATGATATTAGTTATTTAATCTTGAAAAGAACTATGTAAAGGAGTAATAAAGAGCTTTTAATCTTTCCATGTAGATACAAACTTATTTATTTATACATGTATATGAAATACAAAACAACTGAAATTCAGCTGACAACCAGGTGACATTTTTTTATGGGTCTCTTGTGATTTAGAGAGGTGTTGGACCAGTTATAGCCCTAATGTCTGGTTTGCAGTCCCGGGGACTGTCTTCTGTTGAAATACCACTTACCTTCTGTGACTCTCTGTGACTGCAACAGAGAAGCCAAATCAGAGAAAAGACCAGAAACACAGAGAGAAAAGTAACAAAGACGTCACCACAAACTTGAAAAAGCAAATGTGTCGAGACCACAGGTTATGGCTGATAAAATATAACCATGTACTTGCATTGAAAATAATTTTTCTAAACCTTTGGGGTAAAAACATACTTAACAACAAATCGATTCTAGTCCTTAATTTCTTTTAATGTTTTTACCTCAGGGCATCAGGCCGCCTCTTCTGCTTCCCTCCTTTGCTGTCACTGATTGCACTTTCCACATCTTCACTAATTAAGTTTGCCTGCAACGAGACACACATTACCTGGAAGGTTATGAACTGTCCTGAATCTTGATATGTAGGTTCAAACAGAAGAAGGAAGCATGTTCCTTGTCTGAATCTATAAGCATCTTGATACAAAAAGTCTTTTTTTTAAAGTCTGGTTTTAAAACATGACTTTCGAAGTATTTAACTGTCAACTATATGAGAATAGAATGTGAAAGCTGGAGAAATTTTGAAAGATTATGTAATCTTGATTCCCTTAGAAAAAAGCCATTCTTAAATAAAGGCAAAGATAAAAAGGAGGTGCCTATGTGGAAAGTGGAAGCGTGTGGTGAATGTAAGACTGGGTGAGCGTCCCCACCTGCACAGAAATGAGGGGGTCAGAAGCAGCTGTGCATGCAGAGTGCAGTCGCTGCCCTTCTCATCCCCAACATCACTGGACACTCACTGATGCCCTGAAATAAATCTCCAAGTCCCAGCAGAGTCACTGTTTAAAGCAAATCCACTACACTCATGGGATGAATCCCAACACTAGGTTGTACCATTTTTGATACCAACTTTGTCATTTCCGGTTAAACTTGACTTTCTGCAAATGATTAACTCTTCCAGTACTTTTCCAACAGGAACTTTTGCTTGTTTCTGGGGATTATTGCTCTATATTACATTGCTACTGAGATGTATTCACTTTCTACATTCCTGCCCGCTTGTACTCTGTAACTATGTATGTTTTCTCCTGTACGCTCTTAAGAGTAAGCACTGATAATCATAAGATGTTAGAGCGGAGGCTCGGCCCTGTGGCTCAATCGGCTAAGGCGCCAGCCACATACACCTAAGGTGGCGGGTTCGAATCCCCAGCCCGGGCCCGCCAAAACAACAATGATGGCTGCAACCAAAAAATGGCCAGGCGTTGTGGTGCGCGCCTGTAGTCCCAGCTACTTGGGAGGCGGAGGCAGGAGACTTGCTTGAGCCCAGGAGTGGGAGGTTGCTATGAGCTGTGATGCTATGGCACTCTACCCAGGGGGATAGCTTGAGGCTCTGTATCAAAAAAAAAAAAAAAAAAAAAAAAGATGTTAGAGCTGAAAGAACACTTAAAGGTCATCTAATCTGTTCTCCTTTTATAATTAATGAAACCACCGAGGAATACTGGAATGCAACAGCCTGGCTGAGTTACACTGCCGGGGGAGTGAGAGTGCTGATGCATCCCAGGCCACGGTGGCTTCCACACGAGCACCCTGGTTTCAATAAGACGTTACAATGATGTCAATGCTCCCTGTTATGTGGAGGTGAAAATAAATAAATAATAAAATAACAAATAAAAAAAACCCCAACCTGAAGTTGCCCAGGAATTTTCAACTTCTCATAGGGAGGCTACTCTTAAGAAAAATTTTACTACAAAGGTGGGCAGAAGCTTTGTGTAAAGTTTCATAATAAAGAAATTTTTAAAATCAAAAATGACATTGGAAGATGAGACACATAAAAGAAACTGCATGTTTCACCACATTTCTATTTCTAACCAGCCAAGGGAAAAAATGTCTCATATGTGCAGTACGGCACCAACGAATATATGGTTGCTTAGTGGTCAGATGAGCCTGTGGTTGACCCACTGAAACAAATCCCTGAATCTTAGCAGAGTCATAGGATTGAGTTAATTCATCTTGCATCCATCATTATTACTGTCCCACATCCCTTGTTCTCAAAATTGAAACCCAGAAACTTTACTCTGAATAGTAGCTCTTAGCTCCGAAGGGGACTTTTAGAGAACAGATACAAATATCACATTGGAAATATTTTTTAACTTAGTCCTCTAAATGTGTTTTTAAAATGTTGGAATTAAATTTTACGATATTTTCCAAGCAAAATATTACCCTTCATATTCATTGACTTAATATATTTAACCTTAGAAAATTCTTAATAAACTTTATGACTTTCAAAATATTCTAAATAAAAATCTGATGAATATCACATATACAAATTACCTAAATTCCCATTCTTTCAGAATAAGATTTTTAGAAAGTCATCTATGACATGAATTGAAATTAGAAGAAAATTATAAAATACATGTTTATAGTTGAACTTAATTCATTCTATCATATTTTAATGTCAAAAACACAGCAAAAATTAAATGACTCTTTATGCTAATCTTCCAGAATTTCTTTATAAAGATAAAAGCTACATGAATATTTCATAATATAAACAACAATGATAAATTATTGCTCTGTCATACTACCAATTTCTCTTTCAGAGAAATCAACTTAGGAAAAAAAGACATTCAAGGCTGAAGATAATTTCTCAGGTCCTATAAAGCATCACAAATTATAATCATTTGAAATTATACTGTACCTTGAATAGAAACTTTCAGGATATAGCCTGTTACTACTGGCTCAACTGTTTTCTCCTATCACTTGAGAATTACAAATCTTGAGCATTTATTCAAGTCACATAATTAAATGGTGAACTTTAGGTCAATGGTGTGGGAAATGGTTAAGTACTCATGGCAATAATCCACACTATGAGATTAGTGCAGAATAAATTAAGATTGCATGATTACTTGTTAGCCACAAAGCATGATTTCTGAAGAATCAATTTTTAATTTTAAATCCAGGCACTTGATGAGAATTTAATATATTATCTATCCTTTAAAACATAATACATCTGATCTTTTAGTGTCATTCTAATTTCTCCTTCATTTACTTGGCATGAAAACCCTATGGAATACATTAAGTTATTTGTTTTTCCTACAAAATTATCAGAAATTAAAAATACAGTACCAAACAGTAGCTAGCCATGTGATTAAAATAGGTAATGCTGCCAGGGCACTGGCTTAAAGGGAGGGAAAAAAAGTTATTCTTTTACCTTAATCTCATCGCACTGGAACAGATGAAGATCTGGCTTGTTCTGGGTTGGCTCTTTGCACACTAGGGCAAGAATTGAATCATAGTTGCATGAATGCATCACAGCTTGGCAGTGCTGGATTGTGTTTAAAGGAAAATTCTCCAGTTCATTCTACAAATAAAGTAAATATATTATTTTGTCAAATTTTATTCATTCCCAAACATTCTGACCTAATTTTAAACGTTAATATTTGTGCACATTCTTAAATATATATATGCACATACTCATATAAATTTTACAAACTTGCCTTTGATTCTAAATCAATCAGGCTCACAGCTCTGTCATCCACTTGAAGAATCATATCTTGAGTCCATACTTTGCCCTTGGCATCAAGCAATTTCAGCTTCCGTATTCCGTCATCAATAGTTATCATAGCATCTTTCCGATCCAAAATAAAGGTAGTTAAATGCTTTTGATTGGAAAAAAAGAAAAAAAATTATAATACACACAAACACAGAAAACCTTTTAAGTACACACTTTCTAAAAGGAAGTAGAATTAACCCAATTGAGGACACCTAGCAGAGAAATGAGGGACAAATACAAAATACTCTAAAACTTTGTATCTTATTGAGAGAATAAAAGTCAAGCAGGTTTTTCTCTAATAGAGAAAATGGTGTCTTAACTCGTAAGTTATCTAAATCTGTTTCATACAGAGCCACGTTGAACTACATAAACACGGCATAAAAACAAACTCTTCTCAGCTTAAGTAACATGCTCTTAAATGTCCCCCCATTTTATTCTATTATGGTTATTTAAATGCTGAACAAGAGCAGGCAGTTTATATGGCAGCTTCAAAACTATGGGCACTGATACTACAGAGTAGCGACAGCTCAATTACAGGCCGTGACAACTGTCAAACTAGTCAATCCACTGAAATTACTTAATGAAACAAAACTGTTTAAATTTAATTAAGCATATTTGAGACAGAGGTAGAAAACTGAAAAAAGACCAATTTAAAACTACTGCTCTGCTTAAATATTTTCTATTATAAGCAGAGGTCACCTAGATAGATTCTAATTAAGAGCAAATATCTTAAAAGATAATAGAGCAAAAACTAAAAAAAGAAACCATTATTTAAGTGAACGCAGTAATGACTTTAGATAAAACTAAAAATAAAACCACTCACTAAAACTGTCAAGGGCTTAATTTCAAGAAGAATCTATAGTACAGAGTGGAAGGCTTTGTCCTGTTTTAACTGAAGTAAGTCTGGCAATAAAAGTGGTAGTAATTATGATTCTTATTCATTTTTTATGAAAATAAAAAATACAGACTAACAGAATACATTTTATGTAACATCTCAGTTTTATGGAAATCTTTCTTAAAAGTCAGCAAAACTTTATAGGAAATACATTATAGGAATAAAAGAAAACATAATTCTGGTTTTATTTCCAATTTTATATTCTACAAGTTTCGATCTAAACATTAAACACCAAAGCATCTTACTTCCACACGGTACTGGGATATATCTGACACACTACTGACACTGTCCCGGGCATAATTCTTCCTTTGCTCTGAAACAGAAATTTAAAGAGCCATTATTGATCCACTAACAGGCTGAAGTTCATATATTGGTATCACGTGGCTATTTCTAAAATTAGTCTATCTCACTTACAAATACAGTAGCTAACAAGTCACCATTGTGTATGTATCTGAAAATACTCATTATTCACAGTAAATCTAATAAACCCCCACAGGAAAGCCTAAATGATATGCAAGAACAATCTGACCCGCTGTAAATTTTTTAAATTCCGAAGGTTAACAAGATGATAAATGTTCTAAGAGAAAGAGTTACTTCACCTGAAGGTTTTATTAATCAGGAACCTACTACTCGGCAAAAAGATAAAAACTGGCTTGTAAATTTCAGTTGTTAATGCATTGAGATCAAAATATAATTGAACATGTTGTCATAGACGCTATACAATGTGAGTTATATTATATTACTAAACCAATAGTCACTACAAAAAACATCTTTCAAAACATCCAAATTAAGGGAAGTGTTAGAGGAGATTCAGGAGATGATTCAATCTGAGCAAAAGCCACCAAACATCACAATTTTCACACATTTATATAAAACACACAAAAGGGCTACTTAGAACTGTAGCTTCCACAAGGAGAAATGAGAAAGTTAGTTAGAAAGTTTCGCACCAAACTACTTAAAAAGAAAAAAAAAACTTTTATTTTCTTCTCCGAAATGCTGCAAAACCAAAAAAGTTAATCAAAATATAAAATAAGTGTTGGCAATATTTTGTATTTGTTATTTTCTTTTTTATTTTCAACATGAGAGACTTTCTGAATTTGCATGTTATTCTTGCACAAGGACCATGCTAATCTTCTCTGTAGGCTCCCATAGTAGTATATGTACTGCTAATGCAAGCTAGCTCTGTTAGTTACTTTGTAATCAAACAACTTGATCATTTGTAAATTTAGAGTTGCCTTATTTATTCTAAACAGAATACTATGATGAGGAAGAACTTTGAGGGGGCATCAGTAGATTTTGGTTCTAGCTTTGGCTCTGTCAGTACTTAGAAAACTAAATTTGGACCACATACTTAATGTACTAAATTCATTAAAAATCTGGCTTACATATACATATATGTAATTTAACTTTCCTAACAACCCATTTTTTCTTTTTTCTGAGATATCGTCTGACTCTCTCACCCTGGATAAAATAACAGGGTTAAATCTAAATATACTAAATTCATTAAAAATCTGGCATACATATACTATATGTAATTTAACTTTCCTAACAACCCATTTTTTTCTTTTTTTCTGAGATATTGTCTGACTCTCTCACCCTAGATAATGTGCCATGGTGTCACAGTTCACAGCAACTTCAAACTCTTGAGTTCAAAAGATCCTCTCACCTCAGTCTCCTGAGCAGCTGGGACTATAGGTGACTCCCACCCGGCTAGTTTTTCTTTTCTTTCTTTCTTTCTTTTTTTTTTTTTTAGTAGAGTCGGGGGTCTCACTCTTGCTCAGGTTGGTCTTGAACTCCTGAAGTCAAACAACTCACTGCCTTGGGTTCCCAGTGTGCTAGGATTAGAGGGGTGAGCTACTGCACCTGACTACAATCCATTTTTTTCCTAATGATAAACTTGTTTCATTCAGTTAATACAGAAACCTTAGACATTTCCATAAAGCAGAAGTTGAAAAGTTCTGCTGAACATAAAAGCAAAGCAAGTATGAAAATACAACGTGAATACATGCAGACTCAGAAGGTTAACAGAATTTTTTTAAAACTTCAATAAATTTTGTTTCAAAACACATGTGAAAGTCAATTTCCATTTATATTTACTTTAAAAATTTAGAGGAAAATCTCCATATTCAATGTCATTCTGATATTCCAATATATTTCATTTTTGCTTTTGCAGCATTAAAAGTTTTTAACGAAAGCAGGCACACTACAAAACGCAGTCTTGGCTACCTTTCTTTTTTTGTTTGGATGATGACCTGAAGAAGTATGATCCATCTGTTCCTATCAAAATAATGTGATCAAAAAGATAGATCTGGTTTCACCTTAAATTTTCTACTCCAACAGAGCAAAGCATAAACCTTCCTTTGCTAGACTATGTTCTACATATTTCAAAAAGTGAACCACCATGATTTCTCTGATTAGTTGAAGATTAATAAATGTCAGAAATTAAAACATGGAAAATTATTCTTCAGAGAACCATTATGGGTCTTGCAATGTAATATTTAATTCAGGGATACAAAAGCACTTCTAGAAATAATCACCATTTCAGAATCACTTGTTCATTGTATTCTAATACAACTATCCATTGTGGACTTAGGGCATGAGGATAGCTCTCCTTTCTTTGATCTGACCTGAGAATAGTAGAAGAAATGGCAATAGTTGCCATGGTATCCAGTTGTAATATGGTACCTCAAGGATGTTCAAATGCTTCACTGAGCCTTTCAGATAAGTGATTGGCAAATACAATTGAAGGTTTAAAATACTGTGTAAACAGAATATTTAGATATTCTCATTACAAAGTAGTAAGAATGTATCCCTCTAGACTTTCCAACCCATAGCTTCTCAATTCCACAGCAACATAGTTTACAGAAACAGAAAAAAAAAATATTCAATAGCATTTTAAAACACTATCATGTTAACTGGTCACTTCGATTGCCTAGAAAATACAGTGTCATTGATAACATTCCAAATTCTGAACCCATTTTATTTAATAAATAATATGTATGTTATAAGAAATTACCTGTTTAATATCCTAACATATATAAATTCATAAACAGATTTATTAAAAAACTAGTATTTGCAGTGATTTTTAAGTCAAAAAAGGTTCACATTAATACTTTAATAGGCAATGTTGAAAGAAGTTTCCTAAATTCAATTACAATGCATTTCTTTTTTATGAGAATCATATGTACTCACAAGACCAGATATAAACAGTAATTATGCTCCTAAGCTGAGAATTTCACAAGAGTCTTAAAATGGTGGAAAAAGCATAAGTCTCTCAACCCTACACAGGGTGAAGCCTCTCACAAAGTTCACCCTTCTCCAGCAATGCTTTTCGTCTTTGGTTGCACATTAGAATGACCTTTCTAAGACATAGGGCGGCCCCAGTACCCAGGAGACTCTCCTGTTCACTGGGCTAGGGTGCAGCAAGTGCTCCCCAGGCGATTCTGATGTGCAACTAAGGTTGAAAAATCACTACTCCAAAGTCTTTGTAAATGTCAGGTCATCGACTATTGCTATCGCTTAAAACAGAAAAACTTCCAGGTCAAGAGTGGTCGGATGATGTATTAAATAAATAAATAATAAATAAATGAATAAACCTAGAAGTAGAGCTTTGGGTTTCTCATATTATAAACCGCTCAGTATAAGATAAGAGCAAGTCACTCTCTAACCCTCCCCCCTTTCTTTTTCTCAGAATCAATCAAAGCTAGGAAGAAAAACTCACTTGCTTAGAGGACCACTGGTTGTATTTCACTACTTTTCCTATTAGCTTTTATCCCATGGTCTGGATTATACAAATCCAAACAGAGAGAATTAGGTAAATTCGGTAACCAATAATGAAAATTCTTTACATATCATTTGAGCACTATTGATATCCTGTCACAAAAATCAACATTTGATTTACAGATCAGAAATAATAAATTTAGGTTTCATTTAACTCTTTAGCTCCAATAGTACAATGATAACAAGTACGCAGGGCTCAGTATTTATGTATGACTCCCTTTCACCTGCATTGCATTTACACATAACATGTGAGACAGGTAATATTCAGAGGCAAAGCTAATACTTAGAAAACTTTTATTTTCTCTTTCTCTGAAAACAAAATGTTTTTAGAAAGTAGGGATTTGACTATTAGAAAAAAGTAACATAAAAGCAGTTACTGATATTTCTCTAAATAAATCAATGGCTGCAGCTCAGATTACTTTATACTTACAAATAAAACTTCCAACCACAGTAAAGGAGAATTCCTCTCCCACTAGTGTGTAATGTATAATTTCCATAGAAGAAAGGTACTTCATGGGAATCAGGAAGGGGTGCTAAGTGATAATTATAAGCTCTCATCAGGCAACTACTATAACAGGGTTTTTTAAAAATTTAATTTATTTAATTATTTATGTATTTATTTAAGACAGAATGTCACTTTGTCACCCTTGGTAGAGTGCTATAGTATCATAGCTCACAGCAACCTCAAACTCTTGGGCTCAAACGATTCTCTTGTCTCAGCCTCCTGAGAAGCTGGACTACAGGCGCCCGTCACAATGCCTGACTATATTTTTTTAGGGGATGACGTCTCACTCTGGCTGAGACTGGTCTCAAACCTGTGAGCATAGGCAATCCACCCTCCTTGGCCTCCCAGAGTGCTAGGATTACAGGCGTGAGCACTCGGCCTACTATAATAGTTTTACAGATCAGTATCTGAACCAAAATTCTGTTTTAAAAAACAAACTGTATCCCAAAATCACAGATGCTGGCGTGGTTGTGGAGAAAAGGGAACACTTCTACACTGCTGGTGGGAATGCAAACTAATATGTTCCTTTTGGAAAGACATCTGGAGAACACTCAGAGAACTAAAAATAGACCTGCCTTTTGATCCTATAATTCCTCTATTAGGTATATATTCAGAAGACCAAAAATCACACTACAATAAAGATATTTGTATCAGAATGTTCACTTCAGCCCAATTCATAATTGCTAGGTCATGGAAGAAGCCAAAGAGCCCATCGATCGACGAATGGATCAATAAATTGTGGTATATGTATACCATGGAATACTATGCAGACATAAAGAAAGATGGAGACTTTACCTCCTTCATGTTTACATGGATGGAGCTGGAACATATTCTTCCTAGCAAAGTATCACAAGAATGGGAGAGAAAAAGTATCCAATGTGCTTAGCCCTACTATAAAACTAATTTATAGCTTTCAAAGGAAAGCTATAACCCAATTTTAGCCTAGGAATATGGGGAGAGGGGAGAGAAGGGGAGGGGAGGGTGGAGGGAGGGTGACTGGTGGGATTACACCTATGGTTCATCCTATAAGGGTACATGTGAATCTTTCTAAATGTAGAATATAAATGTCTTAACACAATAACTAAGAAAAAGACATAAAAGCTATGTTAACCAGTTGGATGAAAATATTTCAAATTGTAAACAGAAACAGTGCACTGTACCCCATGATAGTATTAATGTACACTGCTATGATTTAATAAAAAAAAAAATTAAAAAAACCTAAACCAAGGTACTGTTACTGTTTATTAAAAAACAAACAAGGTCATTTTTTAAGGGTACATCATTTAAAGTGATTTTATTCCTGCTCAACAAATCATTAAAATGGCTTATCCCATGAAATTAAAAGGAGCTTTAAACTTTTCAGTGAAGTTGGGAAAACTGCCAAACTGACTTTTGGAGTTGCCGCTGTTACACATTCTATCAAGCCGAATGTAGGTTCTTATACTCAATTCTTATCATTATCTCTCAGGGCAGAAAAAGAAAAGCAGAAAAAAACACAAATATATTTTCCTACTTGTCGTTAACATCAGAAAACTTAAGGTTGAAATGAGATTTGAGAGAGTGACTATCGTATTTACTTAATAATGTGAATCTCAACATTACTACAAGTATTGGGAATAACAACAAAGTACCACGAGTCGGTAATTCTGTGAAATGTGAGTCTTTTTGGAGATGAGATGACTCAAAGCAGCTGATTATTTATGGCAAATGGTCATATTCCAAATTCAGTGATAGCTGATTTAAGGTGACCTTGATCTTTTCTAGGAAGTTCAGCTACTCAGAACATAGCAGAAAACTCATATTTAAGTAAGTCCTCTGAGTGGTGGTAGAGATGTCAACCTGTCTATACATTAAAATTTGCACATTTTAAAGTATAAACTAATGGAAAGACTGTTAGTTCCCCACTCATAACGTATACTATTTCTATCCAGTTTTCCAGCCCAAACATATGAAAAGAAATGCTAGACACAAGCATGTTAACGACATGGAAAAGTGACAGGCCTAGGATCCAGACACATGGAAAAAGCAAACCCAAATAATCAAAAGGGAAAATATTCTGAAGGATAGGGCGTAAAGGTAAGGAAGGCAGCTTCCACGGCGAATATCACAGCACATTAGATAGTGTGCACACACATGACCCTTTGAGTCACCAACAAGAGGTGACACATGCCACACCTGAGGGAAGGGACTATTTAATATATTTTACAAGGATTGCCCATAAAGAAGATTTTAAGTTTTAGTGTTAAAAGACTTTGACAAACTAGCTGGAAAAAAATAGATAAAATTTCCAATTATCTGATAGCAGTCGCTGATCATGCTAGTCTCATGAAATAAGAGGAGGAGAAAGAAACTAGTATTTGTTTTCCTAGTAAGTGTTCCTTGGTCAGGGATGACAGTGATCACTTGCTGGCTTAGAAGGGTCTTGTATAATAAGGAATGACAAAACAAAGTTATTAAAACTGTAGCATATTTTAACTGCTTTCATTGAATAAATTAACATATATCCCCCTAAGCAGATTCACTATCATATAAAAGCATAGTGCACAATAAATTTTATAGGATTTATTAAAATATATTTCTAGAGTATTATAGAGAGTGATGTCTGGAACATAAGTTTAAAAATATATGATGAAGGTTACCTCTTGATTGTGACAGAGTATCACTTTATTTAGATGTACTATATAACATCATTTGGAGGTAATAAAAATTAAATTTGAGGACCCTGATGAATCTGAATACCCAGGACAAAAAGTGACTCTTCAGTAGCCCTTCCTGTTCCCATGATGGGGCCCTTAATTATACTTTTTGATATAAACTTACCATAGAATTATTACCATAATAATCAAGTTATCTTTAAGTTATATAACTTTTAAAAATCATCAAACCTTACAAAGGGTCCTTGGCTTGAGTGAAAATTTACTGCTTGAAAAATGAAGATTTTCAATTTTGGATCTCAAATTTTTTTTTTAAAGTTGCTCCTAATATAATATAGACATTAAAATATGCAGGTGCGTCCTATTTTCAACCCTGATTCCTTTATTAGCTCTCTGAAAGTAGACTTTTTCATCTATGGTTACTTATGAGAAAATTAATACTCTTTCTCCTTAATAAAAGTCTTAGGGCTATTAGTTGATGCCTCATTTACTACATTACTTAAATCTCTGATTGATTCACTACTATCCACACCCATCTCCACACCTATCAAACACATCAGTAGTGCTATTAGAGTGAATCAAGATAGATGTGACCTACTACTACCTTGACTAAAACTCATCACAGGCTGCTCCACCTGTAAACAATGTCTAAATTCCTCAGTATGATTCTTCTAAATGTGGTCCATGTTCATTTTTCCAATCTCATTTCCCAATGCACCACCTTGCACTTTCCACCAACTGTTTGAAGGTTATTAATTATTATATTCATTCTATAAGTATTTACTAAACATAAATTATACATTAGCCACTGTGCTAGTAAGCACAGGGAATCCTGCAGTGATCCAGACAAATACGGGCCACCTTCAGAGTTGACAGCCTAGCTTAAAAAGTTTTCATATGGTGATGTACAGTGTCCTCCCGCCCCCCAAATGCCTGCAGAACACAGCTGACCTTTCAGAGCCTAAGGCCCAAGTCCTCTGTGATATCCTTTATGACCACACTCCTACTTGGAAGAACTAACCACCCCCACTGCAACTGATCCACATTGCCATCCAAGTACATTTAGCCCTTTATCATTTCTGTTTAGAAGAAAATATTTTATTGTTAAAATAAAAACCTTTGCATGACAGCATTTCGATAAAAAGCTGTATTTACACTTGATTCAAGGTGCGATTATGCACCAAACACTGAGCAGGCACGAGCAACGGGGTACACATACAAGTAAAAATTGGACACACAATATATAGATTACACTTCTGCTAAACACCTTGATTAATTTAAAAGACAAAGGGGAGTAGTGACACAAGAAATCTGCCCAGAAACTAAATTGGCACAGATGTCAAGTTAACAAACTATTGAAAGTTAATCATCTCTAAGAAGTTACATTGTGACAGAGGTGTTTACAACCTGAACATGAAAACCCTGTGCCTAGCTTATAATTTCTTCAGGAAAATGCAAAGAACTATATACTAGTCGTTGATTTCACGTTTTCATGAAAAATGGTCTAAAAGTTTATTAGAAATACCTTACATATGAACTGAAATAAAGTTGACCAACTACAATTATACTAAAGTTTTAAACCAAAAATTCAAATCAGACTACTTCTCAAGTTTCACTATCCTAATTTCTCCAGAAGTCTTTTCTATAATACTTCTACCTGTAATAACATTGCCTGCAAACCTTGGATCATGACTGATGCACCCCTTAACTTATGGAGGAAGATCAGCAGCAACTAAGTCTCAACTTTGACAACTTGTATTATGAGCACCATAGATGTAATATTCTCATGAGAGGCATCTAAAGCAATATACTCCACTTTGCAACACTTACCTCATTTTTCCACATGGCTTTAAGACTTTTGTGCTTTGATTCTGTAAAATGTGTCAACTAGTATGATGACTAAATTTTTTTGTGGAAACAATTTAGAGGACTGTTCTCTGTAATTCAGTAGATCTAGTTAACTACTACTGTGGTTCTAAGTGCTTGGGTTTTATAGGTGGATTGCAAAGCTATTTATTATAACAATGTATTTACTAGTCTATCTCACCAAATGGTGCACAGGCAATGACCCTGTGTTGTTCACCTTTGAAATGAATAAAAGATCAGGAAAATGGAAACTATGAAGATTGGGGTCTCACATACGGATGCATTTAATAAATATCTGCCTAGAAATGAAAGACTGAAGAAATTACCTAATTCTTACCAAAAAAAAAAAAAAATCCCTTTTATCTTCAAGTCACCCGCGAGACCATATCCATTAAAGTAAAAGATCATATTATTGGTGCTATATTGAGCATATGTTAATTAGTATTTACTGACTACATTCTCTAGCTCTACAATTCACAACCACGTGGCCATGTAAGAATATCTTAATATAGCACTCAAAAAATTGAAACATTGGTCAATACCTTGTCAATACCAATCAGATTGACAAGAACATAAAAAAGGGGGGGCATGAAAGGCATTAAAACCATTTTATGAACGTATGATTTGAGTGATACTTCCAATCCATTAAGAACACAGGCAAAAAAAGAATCCCCAAAACTTAAAATTATTCATTCTTACCACAGTCATGAAGTTGTAGATCTAGATAATGTAAAAATAAAAGAATTCTGCAATTTAGAGAATGCTCTTGGTTCCTAGAGTACATAATAGCAATGACAATATCAAAAATAATAATATAAAATACATAGTGTTTTCTGCTTGCCAAGCACTGTTCTAAGTATTTTACATGAACTAACTCATCGCATTCCATAGTAACCCTAGGAAATATCCTCATTATACAGATAAGCATAATGAGGCACAGACAGGTCAAGTAATTTGCTAATTCAGCTAATAGATAACAGAATTTGATGTGAAACTAAAAAGCCTGGTTCTAGAGTCTTGGCTATTAACAGTACTATTGGGATTCTCTATTGTTCTGCAATACTAAAGGCTACGTAGACTATGGATAAACAAATGCCTTTCATAGCATATGTCAGGGGTCCTCAACAACTTTTTTGTAATAACTTCTATTTTATATTTTAAGTTTACAAAATATTATGTCTATCTGAGACAATCTAGAGAAGGCATTGGAGAAATATCAGAGAGAAAGCTTATTTTACAGTACAGAAAGAAATCATATAAGAACTACCACCAATCACTATGTAATACTACTCAAAAGGTTGAAGAGCTAGAAAGAAAAATTTTGTCACCTGTCAGCCCACAATTAACTGGATTAGTCATGAAAATCAACAAATGTTATAATAGTAAATGGGAAAACCCGCCTAAGTAAGCCTGAGTGCCATACATAGGACTTTCAAAAGCCCTGCAATACATTTCATCTATAGTTTTAAATTATACAACAGCAAGCACAGCTTTGGTAGCTTTTATAAAAATCTTTCTTCAAAATAATCCTTATCTAGCAATCACCACTTCATGCCAAAGAATATAAACAGAGTGTGTGTTCCAACTATGACTTTGAAACTATAATTTGTAAAAAGTGGACAGATACAGAATCATACCCCATCAACCAAACAATCATACCATAAAGGGCCTTTGCACTTGGTTTTGAACTGTGCTCTCTGTCCATCTGAGAAAAGGTGGGTGATGATCCGTAGCCACTGCAATAAAAAGAAGTGGTCATTGTGTTGGGTTAAAGTCCAAAGTAAGTAATAGAAACTCAAACTAGAAAATAAAAATTCCAATGTACCATAATCACCATGTGTTTTTTAAAACTATAATTGAGTTTACATTAACTGAGTTTGTCAAATTAAAATGAGCCACATCCCGCCCTGGGTAAATGGTGAAAAAATAAAATATAAACCATACCACACTAATGAGGCCCCAGGTTGCTGCAAATTCTAGCCTCCCCTCAAAAACCAACTCTTAACAGCCAAGAGTATTCACCAATGTTCAAACTATCTTAGAAAATTTAAGTTTGCCATACTGAATTAAGTTCTGAGTGGTTATCCAGTTATAACAAGTTCCCAAAGATTTATTAAGCTTAAGATAGAATGTCATGATGTGACAAATACTTAATTGTTCATAATTGACCTAAATAACTCTTTATCATTACATCTGACCTAGTGTATTATCCAGTCTTTTGTTACTATAAATAATGTGTTGTGCAAAGAAAATACCGATTTATTTGAATTATATTCATTTATCCAGTAAACATTTATTAAGTCCTGAAACCTAGAAGAATAGGGAGGACGGGAGGAGGAGACAGCATACTGTTAATGACAAGTAAGTAAAATGGTTACAACGAATGTGACAGCTGGGTAAAACCAATAGATATGACATGTAAAACCACAGAAGGATTAATGTTTTATCAATGTATCTAAGACTTTACCACCAAGTAGACACTTAAGCAGAATCTAAAAGAATGGAAAAAAGACCAAAAAATAGGCCAAGAATTACATGAGGAAAAGGCAAGTGGAAATGACTCAAGATGGCACAGTGTTTGGAGAAAATGCAGTGAATGTGACATGCTCACGGCAGAGGAGGGGCTGGAGAAGCAAAGGCAGAGTGAGGGCTTTGACATGATGCTGCAGGCTTAGATTTTACTGTCTAGAATAGATATAGTAAATATTATCTGTTCTGAAAAATGAAGAACGACATGTACACTGCAACAGCCAATATCAAATAACAACATTTACCACAACATACGGGGTGTCCATAAAGTTCATGCTATGTACAAGACAAGGGCCACTTAAATCAGGGTTGTGACTTCAAATTATAACCAGAGACACTGGGATTATTTTGTTTGTTTGCCTGATCTTTGCTTGTTTTACACTATAATAAATATCTTGATTTTCTTAACTAAATGACAACTGTGAATATTTTATGAACAACAATAGAATGTTCTGGAGAAACTCAAAGCTCTGAAATATATTTTTGACTCTAAAAAGCAAATAAACTACCAGAATGAAACATCTTCCAACTATGAGATCATTATCACTGGGCTGATATTTACTTTACCATCTCATTCTTAACAGATACAGTGAACTTCTAATGATAATGTGTGTTAGAAATACAAAGTTATTATATATTAATGAGGAATGAACTATATAAAGAAATGAAGCTAATTATTTCATTAAAGATATTAAACAATCAAAACAACCAAATCGAAGCCACCATATCAAAGTCCCCCAAAACAAATTAAATATAAACCTTTTGACTTACTTCATTTGAGATGGGTATACTCCAAAACCACTGGGATGATTAGAAATATGACCATTCATGGTGGCTTTCACACCTATGTTCTAAAAAAAGAAAGGTACAAAGATTAAAGGCAATAAAAGGACAAATGCAAGCAGTTTCAAAAGTTATTCATTAAACAAATACGTGTTACTGCCAGGAATGATGCTATAAATACAAAGATAAACATCTCTACCCTCAAAGAACTCTGGCTCCAGAGACACACATAGATGAACATGTAAAAAAAAAAAAATCCAATTGGCATTTAGCATTAATAAAAATGGAAGCAAGTTTAGGTAAATGAAAGAAAAATCTAAAACACAGTTATGAATCCTCCAAGTTTACAAAATAATTCTATATTCTGCCGAAATACAATCAACTGTCAATTTTATGAGATGTTATTTTGTTTACTGTTTCATTATGAAAGTCAAATAGAGTCATTAAATGAAAAAAGTGAGAAATACAGAAAAGTAGGAGGGAAAAAGTCTTACCCCGAGTCCTATCATGTAAAGAGAACCACTAAAGTCCTCTCGATTACCTTCCAATCTTTTTGCCTACATGTCATTTTCCTTCCTCTCTCCCTTCCCTCTGGTATTTCTTCCTTCCCACAAAGCACATTTGACAACACTAGATATGTTTTTTTCCTAAAACTGTGTTCATTTACAGATTCTTTTTACTTTTCACAAGAAAATAACTCTAAAAGTCAATACCAGACTTTTAACTTCAGAAATCATTTTAAAATCTATTTCACACATTGAACAAATTTCCTTTAAATAAGATGAGTAAGTAAAACTTCCTTACTGCTAAATGGAATGATCTCTTCTTTCTTCTAAATAAAACTTACATTTATTCACTCTTGGATATTTGGTACTTCTTGGGTTCTGTGTCACTGAATCATTCTAGATCCTGTCTTATTTTTCTGACCTTTGTTTTTTCATGTAAAATTTAACTGAGAATTAGGACATAACCCAGTTTTGTGATAAGGACACAGTTGCTAGTAGAAGCATTAGCTACTACTGAGTGACTATCAAGTGTCAGTACTATGAAAAATACTGGGACTACCCAGGTGAACCAGACAAGATACCAGCTATGGAGTCAATACTCTAGCTGGTAGGAGGAGACACTAAATGAATAAATGTAAAATTAAACTTCGCCGTTGTTATTACAAAGGGAAAATTCATCATAAGATGGGAACACACGATGAGAGAACTTGATTCAGATTGGGAGAGCATAGAAAGCCTACCTACAGAATTGATATTCAAGACCTGGTAATTTCATATTAATTCTTTCTCACTCTTCAGATGTCCCATTCAACCACAGTGTCCTTGGGCAAGTTTCACTGACCTTCCTGAATGGATTAAATCCACCATCAAGACACTCTTCATACTATAAACAACTTGTTGAAGTACTTAACTGGGTGCATGACTTTTCCTTTACTTAAATTAATTCCTGACTTAACGACACTATTCGCTCCAAAGGAATTTTTGTTTGATAACTTCTGCTTCTCAAGTACTAAGAAGAACACCAGGCACAGAATAGGTGTTCATTAAATATTTATCCAAAAGAAAGAAAGAAGAGAAGTCCATGTCCTGTTCTTCAAAGAGTTTACTGTATTTTGATGAAAACAAAAGTAATCATTATGAAACAAATAGTAAGTAACTAAATCCCAATGTGTGTGGCTCTATTTTCAATCCACTCCAGGTTCAGAGAAGGAAATAAACATGAAGGCTGCCAGAACTTTTCTGAAGGGCTGGGACTTGACCTAGTTCTTAAAGACTAGTTAAGAATGGTCTTCAAAACCCTCAAGTTTAACTCAAGTTTTCCTGCTCGTGTTGTCTATATTTACCTACTTCTTAAAAGTTTTTAATGTAAGAAGCAAAGAAATACATACCTGTGCTACCCTAGATAAATACTGCACTTTAAAAATCACACTTATTACACTGTATTGTTTTTATTGTTGTGTGTTTTCCTTAATTTTATATTTAGACACCATTAGTAATGTGCTGGTAAGTCAATTCTCAGGATAGAGCAAGGGGGAGGAGCTCATTCGTACTGCTTATTTCCATAGTATAAGTCCTCCCATCAGGCTGATTTCAAGTCAATGAATTAACAGTAGCTGACAAAAATTTTCAGTATTTCACAGTTAGTTCTCATGAGCTTATAGGCTCTAACTAGAGCACATCATTGCTACATTAGAGAATTGGGGCCAGGACAGAAGCCTGGAATAATATTATGGATCTAGAGCTAATGGGGTTAAAATACAGGCATTAACAGAAGCCTGGAATTCTAACACCATCCTTGGCACTAATTGGCCTGGGCAGGACAAGCCTCTGTCTCAATAGGCTCATCAGTACAATAGAGATAATTTTTGATCTTGGTCTTTCTAGCTCACAGTGCCAATATAAATAAAGATCAAATAATGAGACAGACTTGCAAGTTTCTTTGAGAGTTAAAGAAAAAAAAAAAAGGACGGAGAAGCGGTCTTTCAAAAACAAGCTGGTTCCTTCAGTATATAAATTAAACCCCCAGGGTTTGTGCTGATTTTGATCTGGTTTGCATTTTAAAACCACAGCAGCTGGTTTTAATGAAAAGTGATAGCCACAGCATCTCATCTTTTCGTGTTTAATTCTCCCTGACAGTCAAATAAATTCATGGTCTGTGTTTTGTTTTAAAAGAATGATCTGTTAGGACAAGAGAACATTAGGAAAGGGAATAGAAAATGTCAATTTGTTACACTGAATTTTAAATATAGAAATTTTTCTCATTTGGCAATAATAGTTTCACTTGTCACAGTTGCTCATGCAGCAGTGTGGAGGTTTGCAAATATTTAAATATAGCAATTACAGCGCATACCTTGCAAAGAAACCAATTACAAACGTTTGTCTTTTCTCCTTTAGGCTTTTAAAAGACATATACGATTTACACTTATATAGACCAGATACATTTAAAAGAATAATCAATTGTTACTGAAAAATTAGCTGTTTTCCCTAGAGCAAATCAAAAACTAAGGAGACAAAGCTCTCATCATCACTTTTCATAAAAGATATAGTTAATTATACCAAAGTAAGTACTTATTTACACTAAAGGTATATACACGAGGGCCGGTGCGGTGGCTCAGGCCTGTAATCCTAGCACTCTAGGAGGCTGAGGCAGGTAGACTGCTTGAGCTCACAGGTCCGAGATCAGCCTGAGCCAGAATGAGACCCCATATCTAAAAAAAAAATAGCTGGATGTTGTGGTGGGCGCCTGTAATCCCAGCTACTCAAGAGGCTCAGGCAAGAGAACTGCTTGAGCCCAAGAGTTTGAGGTTGCTGTGAACTCGAACACCCTGGCACTCTACCAAGGGCAACAAAGTGAGACTCTGACTCGAAAATAAATAAATTAATTAAATTAAATTAAATTATACACTAAAATTATCATAACAACTTCCAATGACATTTGACCATTGAACAATGCAGATCTGAACTGTGTGGGTCCACTTACACTCAGGTTTTCTTCTGTCTCTGACACCCAAGACAGTAAGACCAAGTCCCCTTCCTCCTCTGCTTACTGTGAGAAAACAAGGATGAAGATCTTAATGATGATCCACTTTCAGGTAATTAATGCTGAATACGTTTTCCCTTCCTTATGATTTGTGATTTTCTTAACTGCATTTTTTTTCTCCAGCTTACTTGATACAAAGAGCGTGGTATATGATGTATACAACACACAAAATACGTGTCAATCAGTTGATTAGGTTATCAGTTGGGTTTCTGGGCAACAGTAAGCTATTAGTTAAATTTGGTAGAGTCAAAAGTTGTATGTGGATTTTCAGGGGGAGGGTTCAGCACCCTAACCCAACCTTGTTCAAGGATCATTTGTATTTGGTTTTAAGAGCATCAATTTACTTATGAAAATACTTTCAATAAGTCAGAGACACCACAATTTTCTTCTATTTTCCACAGAAAATAACATTCTTTGGCAATTACAAGGATAAGAGTGATAAATTTAAGATCTAAGTTAAGCATACCAAAAATGTTAAACACTATACTTAAGTAAACAGGATGTATGAAAATCAATGTAAGAAATAAATGAGGCTAAACTAAGGCTGTGTCAGAAAATTAAATTTATATTTGAAAGCTTTAAGATCCCAAAATATAAAAAGAAATCAAATCCTGGATTCCCTTTTCTTTGCTCTTGCTTGCATCTAATATCAATTTTCAAACTGACAAATGAGTCATGACTCCGTGTTATAAAACCACCAACTCAATCCTGCTACCTTACAACCAGTAGCTCTCTGTATACTGAGCTGTCCTTCAAAGGATTTGTTCTCAGAAAAGTTCACGAAGTTTTTGGTTCATTAAACTATTCATTTGGGTATGACAAAGTATCTTGATATAAATTTCAATTTAACTTAATGTATGTCTCCCCATATAAGTTACAACCAAGAAGAAAGGGGTATTATCATTATTTAAGGTTTTAACTGAAAGGCCACTGAGATTTTAATCAATACTGTGTGACATTGTCTCCCAATGATTTTGCTTACAACATAAATAAAATCAAATTATCTGTTTCAAGTCTCCTAAATCATCACACATGCTATCTCCTGCAGTGTCTCCTAGACAACCCCTTCCTAATACCTCTTGTAAATACCACCAGTAAAGATGTTAACATGTATATTTCCATGTGATTTGGTCTCATGTTAAGTAAATAAAGAGTTTTTAATATGCGACTAAACTTAGAAAATTATTAAGAACTGTTGTTATACAGGTAATATTAAGAGTGATTAAGATTATGAAGGTACCACACAATAATTTCTAGGCCATATTAAAAAAACAATATTTTCTCAAGGCCAATATCAATGTTGACAAAGTATTACAATTTTATTTATTTAAAAAAAAAATTTAAGACAGGGTCTTGCTATGTTGCCCAGGCTAGTCTCAAACTCCTGGCCTCAAGTAATCTTCCTGCATACCCAAAGTGCTGGGTGAACCACTGTGCCTGGTGGAAAATATGCTAATTTCTTTTAAAAATTGCTCTTTACTGGGCTTTTACCAGGTGCCATACTATATATCTTCTATTCATTATCACATTAATTTTTAAAGAAAGTACTATTTTTTATTTTCACTTTATAGATGAAGAAATTGAGACTAAGTGCCATTTGTGCGGTATTTTAACTCTATAAAATCAGATAGTGCAATGAATGATTGAACAGTAGTAGTCTTATCTGTTACATCACAGGTCGAGAACACAAAGGGGAGAGAAAAATAAAAGAAAATTCAAGGCTTCCCCACTTCACATGGCATTTTAAAACCTCATTTTATCCTTAGAATAACCTTAGAGATTATTGGCTCCATTTTGAAGTAAAATAACAGCCTCAGGGCAGTTAAATCATTTGCCTACGTGATTACACAGGACCTAGTATTAGAAGTTAGGATTCAAACTCTTATCTCTTACATTCCTTTTTCTTCCAGTAAGTTACACTGCTTGTTTTCCCATAAACTCTCCAAAATTTTCCTTCCTTTTCACTCCGAGTGGCTCAATGATGTCCTTTATTTTAGTCAACAATGTTTATTAAAGTATTAAAAAATGCCAGTATTTGAAAGAAAATTTGCTTTATGAAAAGAAATATTATACCAGTAATAGTTCTGCTTTTTTGTGGAGCTTTATTGCTATGTAAATATGCTGTTCTCTGAAGAGTGTGGAAAAAATACCATCAGGTCTAGAAACTCCACATATTAAAAACTACTTTAACTATAATAGCAAATATGCATTAGTGAACCTGAATGCTTTGAGTAATTTTTCCCTGGTTAAAAATCTAAATATGTATTTGCATTACTTGTGGGGATTAATTTATCATAGTTGAAACATTTTCTAAATATAAAGGAGTATTATTTTAAATGCTTCATCTTTATTTAAATAGTATGGAATATTCACACATTTGCCCCCCACTGCATTTTTTCCATTATAATTAATTATATATTGAAGGGAAAACTGGAGTTTTCCAACCAAATAAAAATATATTCTGCAAGGGAATAAAATTTAGAGACAAAAGAAATTTTCTCAATCTCTATTACTGGCTTCCCCCAACTCCAATTTTGGTTAGTTGGGTGTGGGGAGAAGTGGTGGTCAGACTAGATCTTGAAGTAAGGTTTTCAGTAAGTTTCACAAATGACACGAGGAATTTTCACGGAAGTCTCCACACATATGTTTTCTGCATGAGTTTTCCTTTTCACATACGTTTTGCTCATAGAGGCTCAAACCTATTACCAGAAAGCGTATCTCCCTAATCGGACTGGTTCCATAGTTAACAGTGGACTGACATATAGCCGTACAGAATGACTGCTACAACAAGATGACTTTCAAAAGAGCATGTACCTCACCACTGATAGCTTCTGACTGTGATGATACCGGTCAGGAAAAGCAAATCAGTGCCTTCTCATCTCCACTGGCACTGCCCTATAAGAGACTGTCACTTACTTCAGAACATGCATGGGGTCCAATTAAAACAGCAGCTGAATTCTGGAGATTTTAAATACAATTTTTGAATCATTGTACATTTACAGAAAAGTTGAAAGACAATAAAGTTCCCATTTCTTTAACATCTTACATTAGTAGGGTGTTTCGAAACAGTTAATGAACCAATAATAATTTGTTGTTAACAGAAGTCAATATTTTATTCCAAGTTCTTTGGTTTTTACCTACTGTCTTTTTCTGTCCCAGGACCCTACCCACAGTAACACATTACCCTTAGTCCTCATGTCTCACTAGGCTCCTTCACGCTGTGACCATTCTTCTGATTCTCCAGGCTTTTGATGATGGTATGTAATAGCTCCCTAGAGCTGCCTTAACAAATTATCACAAACTGTGCTGCTTAAAAGAATAGAAGTTTATTCTCTCACAGTTCTAGAAGTTAGACGTCTGAAATCAAAGTATCCAAAGAGCTAGGCTCTCTCTGAAGGCTGTGGGGAGAAGTCCTTCCTTGCCTCCTCTGGCAATCCTTGGCATTCCTTGGTGGAGAGAAACATCCCTCCATCTTCGCCTTGCCTTCTGTGCCTGTGTATCTGCCCCCAAACTGTTAGCCTCTTAGGCCTAACCAGGTGGCCACCTTTGACCTGACCTGCTCTAATCCCATGACCTTAACCCTTGAGACATGTGCCTACGTGCATCGTCTCAGGGGCAATTAGTTACAGGAACGTGCGATATACATCTCTGTGCAAGGCCTCAGATACTGAGATAACATAATTCCAGGAATCTGAGATCCTTGTAAAAGCTCTAAAAGATAATATGTAACTTCCCTATAAGATTTCCTATATAAGATGTAGCCTGAGTACCAATAAACTGTTACACAGCTTAGGCTGGTAAACATACCCTACCTCTTGTGTCTTGTGAGTCTTTGTCTGTCTATGTGTTCCAAGGCTCTACTCTCTCATCAAACTTCCTCCTTTTTTTAAGGATGCCAGTCACTGGATTGGGGTTTATTGCAACGCTGTATGATCTCATCTTAATCACACCTGCAAAGTCCCTATTCGAATGAGGTCACACACATAGGAACGGGAGATGTGAGCATATCTTTTAAGGGATCAAGGGATCACAATTCAACCCAGGACAGTTAATGCTGATGTTTTGTAAGGAGTATAATATTCTGATATTCTATAGCAGTCCCTCAAGTGGGGTTTAGCTGATATTTTTCTCATCACTAGACTAGAGTTATAGATTTGGGGAAGGAAGATCAGAGAGGGAGCATATCCAGAGCACCCACTACTGGAATGATTTATCCGTGTTTATGCTAATCTCAATCCCTGACTGGGGCAGTATCTGTGAGGCTTCCCCATTATAAAGTGACTTCCCCCACTTCCACCACACAGTACTCTTTGGAAGGAAGTCACTATGTTCAGCCTATGACGCAAAGGATAGAGTGTTATACCCGACCTCCTCGAGGAAAAAGTACCTGCATGAATTATTTGGAATTCTTCTGTATGACATGTTTGTCTGTTCTCACCTATTTATTTACCTATTGTATTTTTTTATTAAACCAAATGAAAGAAAAGGAAAACAGAAGGGCCCAGATTCATAGAATAGAAACTCATGATTAATTTTTCCCTGTAAACTCCTTTCTCAGGAGATTCAGATAAGAACTGAGCTATGCTTCAGTTATGTGCTAGGAATAGAATACAGCTAATGAAAAAAAAAAAAAGAGGCAAGAGAAAGGGCATGAAAGAGACCCTGGGCTAACATGAATACAATATAATCAGAATGTTAAAAAATAAACATCATCTAGGAAGTTCAAGTTTTCCCAGAAGCAAAAAGTTGTTGGATGTTGAGTATAAAATTCCCAGAAGAGGAAGAATATTCACTGTGGATATTTTCTCCCAGGATAAGAATAAACGTGGACTTTTTCTGTGAATTCAGTTCTCAAATGAACACATTTCAGGAAACATTTTAGAATGAGAAGAAATCCACCCCACCCCACCAACTTTTTTTTTTTTTTCCAAATCTCTTTTTGTAAATCAGCCTTGAGGGTTAGTATTCACTGATGGGCTATGAACCTTAGAGGACAGGTTCCTAAATTAAATTTCATGTCATTGAGTGACATGACAGGCAACAAAAAGGACACTGAGAAAATTAGGACCAACTAGGATGTATTTTCAAAGCTTACTATCTTTTATCTGTGATACACCATTTGCTAAATAAGTATAATTCAACATATTTTACAAAGGCAAATGAAAAGCTACCAGGGCCTGACATAATCTAGGAAGACAGAAAAACATGCTCTAAAACCATCAACCATCTCTCTCTTTTTTTTTTTTCTTTTTTGCAGTTTTTGGCCAGGGCCGGGTTTGAACCCACCACCTCTACTATATGGGGCCAGCACCCTACTCCTTTGAGCCACAGCTGCTGCCCTCGACCATCTCTTATTTTAAGGTTTTTATTTTTAATTGAAAAATACTAACTGTACATATTTATGGGGTACAATGTGATGTTCTGATAAATGCGTACACTGTTGAATGATCAAATCAGGCTCATTAGCATATCACCTCAAATATTTAGCTTTTCTTTGTGGTAGAAACATTTAAAATTCTATCTTTTAGCTATCTTAAGTATGGAATGTATTATAAACTATAGTCACCATGATGTCCAATAGATGACCAGAACTTTTCCTCCTGCCTGATGGAATCTTTATGCCCAATGTTAAGAGAAGTAAGCCAGGCCCAGGAAAACAACTACCACATGATCTCACGTACACTGTGGAACCTGAAAACAAAACAAAATTGAACTCCTGTAAACAGAGAGTTGAATGGTGATTAGAAAAGGCCAGGTGTGGGGTATGGGAGGATCGAGGAAAGGAGAAACATTGGTTAAACTATTTTTAATGAGATTGAAACTCCTGAATTCAAATTTCATTCTGATGTATTAAATGGACTCTAAAAATAGTAAATCATAAAACATCACGGGTACAGTTAGAAGAGCTCTGACCCACAGATGAGATATAACACTTTAATATTTAACCACCCTGTCACCACATGATTACCTTCCTCTGTGTTACCCAGAGCAAAGGACATCAGTGGTAAACAAAATGCTGCCGGCGAGTCACTCTGCATTTTCAGCACAGCTCCTTAAGAGGATCAATGTTTTATAAAACGTATTACCTTTTTTTATAAATGCTTGCAATCTATATGGTAGGAAGTGCCGCCTTTAGGCAGCTGCCACACTGAACTCATCCTGTTTCTGAATCATAAATTTATCTTCCCTAAGGTTACTGAAAGTAAAAACTCAATTGTTAAACCACACAGGGCTTTCTAGAAAGCAATGCAATTCTATTTTTAAAAAGGTTAAATAAAGCTTTCTAGTGTATTATATGCACATGCTTATACTCCTCCAAAGTACTTATAGATTTTATAAGAAGATGCTATTTCTTATCTCAGCTTGATCTCTCCTGCCTGCCAGACTACTCAAACGTTATTTTGATAACAAGAGGTATCACATCTTATCAAGGATTACTATTTCAATTTGTCTATTCCATTTAGCAATCCATGGTTTTATAGATTTAATTGCCAGCATAATGATTGTATGAGAGCAGGTACTTGCTCTAAGAAAACATTTTATGTATTTCTTTAGGTATCAGAGTACATCAAGTTCAACATGTACAAGTTTGTAAGTCTCTAGAAAGTTTGTGACTAGGCTGATACTGTAAAACTCTCAAATCCTTCTCAACTGCTGCTTATCCCTGTTATTCTATGCATCTTAACATTTTGTTCTCAAAGATAAAAATGCACTCCTTTCAAACTGTTTCTCATTTATCTTCAAGAATGGAGGCAGCAGTCCTAATGCATTGTAGGAAGTGGCACAACAAAGAGTCATCAAAATCAAACAGGAGGAAGTCCAGTAACTTTCTACACGTGACTGAACACAAAAAACATCCCAGATTGTCAGTAGGTGTTCCTACGAAGAATACAAATCTCCAGCATCTCATCCACTCGCAGAAAACCTAGGACTAACAAACCTCCCTTGAAAACTTTCCTATCTTATGAAAAATTTTTAGAGGAAAAAAACAAAGCATCTTTGAGAAAAGAGCACATTATAGGCAAGGCAAGAACGGCAAAGTATCAAGCCCAAGAGGAACTAGATTAGGGATTATCTAGAGAGCAAAATCACTCTCCAAGAGGGACTGAACTAAAGAACGCAAGATGAAGACTTTTAGAAATGTATCGTATAGTCAGGGAGAGACATGGAAGGAAGGGATCATTTATAGCACGGCGTGGCAAGTAGAGAGGGGCCTGCATGCAAGGCGAGCCCCTGGAGCCGGAAGGGGAGGGCATTCCATCAGGAAGGCCTAACTTCACAGGCTGTGGGGCAGGAGCTGAGAAAGCCAGAAGAGAAAAGGGAAGAGCAAACTCAAGATAGGCTTTATACACTTAGGAAAGCACCCAGGGGGTTGGAATAACTGAAGAGTGACCGTACAGGGTAGGAAGTAATGAGGGACGAAGCTGGACATAAAGTAGAATCCATAACACAGAGGAATAATAACTCAATCATTATTCTATCACTTTTCTCTCTGGGGGGCTCCCTTCCAGACCCCCCAAGGTCTTGCTCTGCCCTGAGACAATTACCCGCTCTCTCCCCCGCACGCAGGCTGTGCACAGCTTTCATCACGGGATCCAAATTCACCATCAGCCTGTGTGCTCCCCTCGTCTTTCTCCTCTCTGGGACCCTTGCTTCCTGGATCCTGTGTCTCTCCTTCATGATTTTAGTTTTCTAATATTTTGGAAAGATACATATTTTAGGAACTATCTAAGAAAGATTATTAGAAAGGCAAATTTTGAAAGCCATACATGACTAAATGTATCTACTCTACCTTTGCACACGATCAACAGCTTGTCTGGTTTTCAACTTGTTAGTCAGAAGGTGTTTTTGGTGCAGAATTCTAGGGCCATTGCCCATTGTGTGTTCAGTGGCACTGCTGCATGTCAGAAACCATTCTGATTCTACACATTATGGTATAGGTGTTTTAATTCAATATACTGAAAACTCAATAGGCCTTTCAAACTTGAAAATCATTATTCTTAAGGGTCAAAAATTTTTCTTTCATTATTCCTTTGATAGTTTCCTCATTACATTTTTTTTTCTATGAAATTCAATTGCTCAGAGCAGGACCTCTTGGACTAAGTTACTACTTTTTGGGGGTTTTCTCTTGTATTTTTCATCTGTGTCCTACTTTCAGGGTGGCCTCCTCCACTTTATCTTCAAAAACCATTTCGAGTTTATTTCTCCTATCAACTTGCATTCTGTGCCCTAAATGTTCCTTTGTTTTTAATACCTGGTCTTATTTTCTGATTGCAGTATATTCTCTGATCTTTCTGAGAATATCAATGAAACTATTTCAAACTTTCCTTCTTCCTTGATTGCCTCTTATTTCTGCCAGTTTCCTTGTTTTCACCAGGCTTGTTTTGGTTTCTGAATTCTTCAGATGTCTGGTGATCAGTAGTCACTACTCATATTGAAAATGAAGCACCTTAAGGCTCATAAGAAAGTCTGTGGAAGCTGGGTGAGGCCTGAGACCATGCCCCCCGGGCAGAGCAGTCCTGCTGGGAGAATCCTACCTCAAGCACACATAGCTCTGACTAACCAGCTTTTCCAAAGAGGGATCCTCCTATCTCATGCCTGGAGAATGTAAAGCCAAAGGCCAAAATTTTGTCAATAGGTGAAGAAGTGGGCTGGAGGTGTCTCATTGTTTAGTAAGCATTTCTCCTAATCCTCCACTCTCCAGTGCCTTGGCACCCTAAGTGAAAGAGCTCTCTTGTTCACATCCTCACAGAATAAACTACCAGTCCTACTGGAGGGATGAGGAGGCATCAGGGATCTAAGTTCACTTTAAACACCCCATCCAATGCTCCTCCTGTTTTCAGCCTCACCCTCTTTACTATAGTTTTATTTAGAGAAAGCGAAATGTGATGTATGTGCTTCCTCTGCCATTTTTCTGTAGCATATTTTGATTATCTAAACATTAACAAGTATCTGTTAATGAAAAACTCAAGTCACTTCTAATACGAACTCGAGATGTTCAGGCAGACTATGAAATATGAGTACAAGTTTGTACTAAAAACAAAGCTACGAAAACAACTGTAGTGAAAGTTACACAAGAAAACGAAGGAAATTTACATTAGAGAAAGTCAGCTGATATTTTGGTAGTATATGTTTAACTACATGTTGTTACTATAACAACAAATGCTGTTTTCAAATCCCAGAAAAGAAACAATCCTATGGTACGTGAAAGGGGGGGCGATATTCCCAGCTACATTGGGTATGCTATTCACGACAAAAACTCAGGCTTTAATTGCTTTTTTAGAAATTAAATCATAGCTTTAAATGCAGAACAGAGTTAGGTTCGTAAATAAATCCTGGAATTCATCCTCAGGCAAATAATCTCTAATTTACTCATTTTGATGATTCAGATTTTTAATTTTTTTCCAAAGAGAAGTTCATTTAAATGAATACAGCTGAACGAATTCTTTGTGAGCTACTCTAAAAAAAAAACAAAAAAACCCAAAACTGACATATCTGCGCATTAATTTCAAAATTCAAGTTGCCTACAAAATACTATGAAACTTTCTTTTCTTAAGCATTTACATATTTTACATAGTAATACATAGTAAAGAAAGGAAAAAGTTAAATCCAATGTGAAAAAAATAACAGCCATTAATTGTCATATTTAAAAGGCATTAAAAATAAGCTTTGATTGTGACTATATCTTTGAAATATCTGCAAAATCATAGCAATGGAAGTTCTCAAAAACATCAGTAAAGTTCCTCATAGCCATGAAATCACCCATGAACTGGGACAAATTCAGATATTACTATTTTACTAATTTTTTTTTTTTTTTTTTTTTTGAGACAGAGTCTCACTTTGTCACCCTGGGTAGAGTGCCGTGGCCTGATAGCTCACAACAACTTCAAACTCCTGGGCTCAAGTGATCCTCTTGCCTAACCCTTCCAAGTAGCTGGGAGTTACGGGAGCTATTTTTTAGAGACAGGGTCTTGCTCTTATACAGGCTGCTCTTGAACTCATGAGCTCAAGCTTCAGCCTTCTAGAGTGCTAGGATTATAGCTGTGAGCCACCACCTCACTATTTTACTATTGCAAAAACAACAATGCTTATTTATTAGGTATTTTAGCACCCTCGCCACTAAGCCACACACTTTACATGCATCACCTTAATTCTTATGACCTTAGGAAGTTATAAGAACTTATTTCCATTTTAATGAGAATATGGGAGTTATTAAAGTTATAGGTAAAAGGTAACTTGGCCATGACAATGACAAGAAGTTGTTCTTTTAACCACCATTACTTACTTTAAAAAAAAAAAACAAAAAACTAGTAATTAATCCAGTATTTTGAAGGTCGCTGGGGAATGTCAACTCTGATTAATTAAGAAGTCAGGGCAGCGCCTGTGGCTCAGTGGGTAGGGTACTGGCCCCATATACTGAGGGTGGCAGATTCAAACCTGGCTCTGGCCAAACTGCAACAAAAAAATAGCCAGGTGTTGTGGCGGGCCTCTGTAGTCCCAGCTACTCGGGAGGCTAAGGCAAAGAATCACCTAAGCCCAGGAGTTGGAGGTTTCTGTGAGCTGTATGATGCCACAGCACTCTACCAAGGGCGATAAAGAGACTCTGTCTCTAAAACAAACAAAAAAAAAGAATTCAAATGACCTTCATAAATGATTATTCAAATAAGAATCATTCAACATTAATTGGTACCAGCCAATCTGAGTAATTCATTCATTCATTTAACAAATATTTACTATATAACTAGTATGTACCCTTCAGTGCTCTAGATAAGCACCATCCAATAGAACTTTCTAGAACAAGAGAATTGTACTATGTCAGCATTGCTCAATACAATAGCTAAGCACAAGTTTTGAGTACTTGCCATATGGCTAGTGCCACTGAGAAACTTAATTTTAGATTCTGTTAAATTTAGTTTAAATTTAATAACCACATACAGCTAATGGCTACTATACTGAACAGGGTAGCTCTAGATACTGAGAGCACAGTTAACAAGACAGAAATGATTCCTACGTTCATAGAGCTTACAAACTAGTGGGAGAGCAACACAAAATAAGAAAACTCATAAATAGCATAACTTTTGCTAATTGAATAAAAGAAAAAAATAGCATTTTTTAAATTAAATCATAGCTGTGTATATTAATGTAGTCATGGGGTACAGTGTGCTGGTTCTATATATAATCTGAAATATTTTCATCAGACTGGTTGCATTTATAAAGATATAACCTCAGAATAAGTCAAACCTAGCCATTAACTTCTAAAAAATATGGTACAGAGAGATTCATTTTGAAAATGCTATCTCAGAAATTTCCACTTAAAATCCAGGATAACCAGTGAACCACTGAAACAAAGAATGTACATTTGTTCAAAGTGTTTTCAATGTTTCAAGACTGGTGCACATTACCTCTCCCCCACTTCTTAAATTTAAAATAAACTTTTACATCTTAAAGTAAAAAGAAAAAACTGGTACATAGAAATAGTACTTTCTTGACAAACAAATGTACACAAAACTAATTCAGAACAAGAATGCTATTATTGACACTATTTCAGGTAACAGTCTGAATATAAACAAAAGACAATAGCTTATGAAACAGCACACAGATGGAAAAAATCCTGTAGTAAAATCTATGAAACACTAACTTTAGGGCTTTGAGAACCTGGACTTGATGAGTTGGGAAGTTAGAGGAAAAGTAATTGAACTTCTATTCCATTTGGGCAGAAACAGACCTTTTTTCTTTTACAATAGTATGTCTACTATGGGGCCCAAAAACTATTTGCCAGGAATCACATTTCTGAACTTGAGCACCTGGAATTGAAACAGAAAAGAAATACAACCCCCTACACTGAATAAATTTTAAAATGGTGTTTGGATCAGCAGAGGAATAAATCACCAGAAAACCTTCACACTCCCTGGATCACACTGGGTGGATTCTTGTTTGGGAATTTAAGATGAATTTGTTTGGGTAAGTTGGCTTACTTGAGGTCAGAAGGAAGAAGCTATTTGAAGAGGGAATTATCACAAGGGCTAAAAATGCCACATTTGCGTTTCTTTTTTCCATTCCCATAGTTCCTCTCTCTAAGCAACTGGGAAAATGCCGGCCTGTAGACTGAAGAAGGTAAATCTTGGGGGAGAAGCATGATCTGATCTAATTAAAATGTGTTGCTAATAAGAACAAGTTTATTTCAGCTTTTCTAAATCAATTCCAGCTCTTGATTAAATAAACCGGGTATCATTTAGCTAGCATAAATGTCACCCCTCGTTGTAAGCCAAATGATTTTATAAAATCAGTGCACTAAAGGAAAGTGAACTATTACTAATTGCCAACAGCAGTGACAGTGGAAGGACACAGAGGCAGAACAGCGGCAGCGTCACTGGAAGGTCAGTCACACTTAGTGTCATGTGGCAGGCACAGTTCTCAGCACTTTCCATGCAATATTTTCTTCTAGTTGTCACAACAACCCCATGAGGTAGGAATCATTCCTGCTTTACAGATGACTTAAGTAAAGAGGTATAAACTTTAATGACATGCTCAGTGCCCAAGAGCTAATAAGTGGACCACATGGAATAAAATTGAACCACTTTGCCACAGAGAAGATAACAAGGGTTACAGAGTTACTTTTTCACTTAACATCACACCTCAGGTAACATCTAAAAAGAACTGACAAGGATTTTTTTTTTCTTTTGCTACAAATTTACTACAAATGGTAGTCCATATATTATACAGAAAAGAACTGATAATCTAGTTTTACTGATAAACAATAAAGAAAAGGAACTGGATTCAGGAAGTCTATAAAGTAAAAGCTTTTAGATGATCAGGACTGTTAGAAATATTAACAGCATCAAGAAAAAAACAGAAGTACTGTAAGAAAGACCCTAGAGCAGTGTGGTTCTCAACCTTCCAAATGCTGTGATGTATTTTCAATGTTACAAATGGGTTGCGACCCACAGGTTGAGAACCGCTGCCCTAGAGTGTCAAAAGGATTATAAAATTCTAAAGGGCGTGGCATTATTTTGACTTTTGCTCTGCAAAGTTCACATCTATCACAACTGTTCACCAATATTCTTCTGTGGGAACATATTTCCAGTTGTATAATGGCAATCAATAAAACCAAAATTCACTTTTATATCCAACATATAGTTTACAAAGAATGGGAGCATAGGAATGATTATGAAGGAAGTATGTATTAAAAGGCTTTATGAAACTGTTTCACAGAGGTTAAATGGACTATCTTTATAGTTTCATATAGCCTTTTAAAAAATTATACCTATGAATATTTTATTATTTGGCAAATGAAGATGTTTATTTCAAATCTTCCTATAAGATAGAATAAAAGGTTATTTTAAAAAAACCTAGAAAATATTTTAACTCATTTAAAACTAGAAAATATTTAGCATCTCTAGCTTCTAACAGGAACTACTTACTCAAGGAAAAGAGCAAGCAATGTCAACTACACTCCCTAAATCCCCCCCACCAAGTCCTGACTGTAAACAGACACCCAGAGATAGTGCCTCCTCCTACCTTTCCCTCTTCATCTCTCCTATTGACAGCCAACTTCCTTGTCTCCCCCAATGGAGTGGGAACATAAGTAAACCTTTGCCAACTCTTTAAAAGAGCAATTTAGTGGCTACAAAGCCCTGGGAAGAGAATATAAAAGCACATAGTAGCATGACTTTTACAGTTAGCTGGGAGGCTATTATAGTTAGCTGGGAAAACAAGACCAATCTCCTTGCTTTCCTAAGGACTGACCTATTCCTTTCCAGTAGATATTAACTTGTTTCTGGGAAACAAGTGTTTGAATTTAGTGAGATACGTCAAGATTCAGTGTTTACACGAATGGTGTTTAATCACAATTGGCACTATTGAAACCTCGGGGAAGGCCAGTGTTGCCAAGAGCCACATGGTTGCTTCCCCACCATAAAGGAAATAGGATGAAACAAAGTATCATAGTCTTGTAATAACTGTACATATGCCAAGACAGAAAATCAAACACTCCAACTAATCCAGGCCTAAATGCTTAAGATAAAATGGAAAACAAACCTCAGTCTACTAATATAAATAGGCAAAGGATAGGTGATCTGCAACAACCCATATGTGTTCCCTAAACTTGTTCAATTGCCCTTGCAAATTTTATAGAGGCTCAAATGACAATAATGCACTCTCAGAAAAAATGGTCCTATTGTGTTCCCTGAGAGCAGAAAAAGGGGAGAAAGCATCTCCACAAGGTAATTTCCTAGCAGCCAAAATCCACTTTCCTATTCCTAAAAGACAGTAATATTTCTGCTGAGAAGGAGCATGCCTTTGAGTTCTTTGTACAAAGCTACTGGAAACAATAAAAGCTTACTGAGGATATTCCAATACTTTTATTTTGGTATAGTGGCCAGTGAAAAAGAACACAGTGGGAAAATGGGCACTGGATTTACCTGAATGTAAATCCTGCCTCCACAATCTCTCTGTGACCTTGGACAAGTCATTATCCTCTCTAAGCTTTAGTTTACTCAACTGTAAAATGAGACTCAGATTATTTTAAGGATTATATACAAAAGCACACATAGATTATGTGAGATCTGTTTGTTAATCTTCCTGAAGAATGATATATTACAGAGAAACAGAAACAGAGAAGTTTTCTTTCAATACTAGTACTAGTAGTACTAGTGAATTTCATTAAAGTAAATTCATGAAAGTAAAAATCAGTTTCAGTCAACCAAATACAGCTCAGGAGAAACATATGACAATTAGAGTAAATAATGTTACCAACTACATATCCACACAAAACCTTTCTTTGCTTACCATTCAAGTTCTATCATAATCTTGCCTTAAATAATGTCCCCCGATGTCCATATCCTCTCCAGTACTACATAAAAACCCTCGCTACCACCACACTCTCATCTGAGTATATCTTGTACAGACACATTCAGGCATCTGTCCCTACCCTAAATGCTCTTTACCCTACTTTATACTTGCTATCTAGCAATTTCTAAATTCTTTAATTCCTCCCCCTTTTAAAATTCTTCCCTGACCAACTAAACATTAACAACATCTAGTCTTGGAGCAATTATTAGCAGTTCTCATGTTTAACATTTTTTAACGTAGTTATCAAGAACCACTTCAATTATTCTTTTGTAACTCCTTACATAGTAAGACAAACTCCTACGGTCTTTTATAAAATAATCCTTGTACTCCAATTGTGCTGTAGAGAGTTGTTATGCACTTGTGCTAAAAGAAAAGTCATAGAATTTTAGTGACCAAAGTGGATATTATTAGCAACATAAATTCCTCTATAACTTACCAAAATGACCACCTGACCCCACTCTTATCTGATGCAAAAATTGGTATAAATCAGCAACTAATTTGGAAGTACAGAGTAGAACTGAAACTTTTAAAAAGTATTTATCAAAATTTCTAAAGTCCTAATGAGGTAAGACTTTCCATGTTAGCAGAGCAGAAACACCAATGAAGGAGGCACTGTTGCTGGTGTGCTCACGTATCAATGATGATCTTCACATCTGATCTGGAAAGCAGAACTTTTGGTAAAAACACGCCTATTTCTATGAAGGAGGCTCAAAACTGACTCAGAGGAAAAAGTATTATCCTCTGACTCACTAAGACCACTTCCTGAAACACCCAGTGTTTTTCTTGGAAGGAAGGCCATCCAAGCGCCCTTTCTTTCAAACACTGATTAGACAAAATTGAGGTCTATCATGAAATGAACAAAAAGATATATATTTTCCAAGCCATCCTTGTTTCAAAGTAGAGAATGTTCTGTGAACATATGGTCATGAGAGAGAAGACTTTACAAATAGTCAAAAATTGTTACTGCAAAGTATATTATAAAGAATAAACTACAGACTGCCTACATATCTCCTCCTTTATACCATAATCTCTTAATGACAAGAAACAATTTTATTATTTTAACCCACAAAATTAATGAATGCCTTGGCTTAGAAATAGTTGGGGGTGGGGGAGTTGAAAATAATTATTTTCCCTCTCCAAATTGCCTATATCACCAATGATAACTTACATAAATAGTAAGTAACATTAAGCCCGTTTATGTGTCAAACATTATAAGTTCTTGGCATGCATTAATTTAAAACATAACTTCTGTAAGAGTCAGGTATCATTATAACCTCTGTTTTTCAGATGAGGAAACTAAGGCACAGAATAAGGAAGTATTTCACCTAATATCACTCAGTTAGTACGTGGTAAAGCCTCAAACACAGGCAGGCCAACACAAGAGCCCAAACTCTTGGCTTCTACGCTGTATCTGTGTGTGTGACCCCACCTCTTGGGGTTCTTGTTAATATTTAGACACACTGAAGCACACACACACACACATATAGGTATCTATCAACATTCTGTATATATATAACCCATGCCTAGATTCAAATGTGTTTTTCTTATATGTTAGCTTACAAATTCTAATAAAACTATTCTATCAATAGGACTTGAGCACAAATAAGGCCAAGTCTTCAACCCAAAAGGAGAACAACTACCTGGGTAAGCCTGGAAACTACACTTATAATCCAACTACAACTACTGTCCAACTACACTTATAATCCACACTTGTTTTTAAGTTTAGAACATTGGAAATATCTTACAGACCTACAAAAAAGCCAAAATAATCCTGCCCTGGACACAGCCTGTGGGGGAGAAAAATACACATTAACATTTCCTTCTTCAAAATAACAAGCAATTAAACTGAATCTTGGTGTTTATTTCCTCTTGAGTAATCTTAGGCTGTAAAGAGTTCAAACATCTGACTCCTGCAGTATTTTGCTTTCAGTAGAAAGACCATCCTTTTATATGTCAAGTCAGCTAAAAAGCATTCACTCTCATCTACAACTGGCTTGTGGAAACCAGTTTAAATGTTTAAATAATTGCAGTTTCTAGGTCTAAACATTTGAAAAAGAAATTCCTAGGTGGCTAGTGAGGCAGACTAAACACTCTGAAATAAGCCACATCTCTCAGACCTGCAGATTATGAGGAAGTAAAAGGACATATTTATCCCAGGAGGGTGAACTTCTTACAGGAATAGCCTAAGAAACAGAATGTATTCCTGTTGTTAACACACCCTAAAGATGCTTAAGAGTCAGAGGTGTTTGGGTAAGCCTGCCTGCCTGCTTCTCCAGTGTGACTTTAGGGCTGAGAGAGTCATTCTTAAAACATATTGTTTATCCAAGTGACATGATGAATAAAATTCTACTACTGAAAGTTAATTCATTCTTTTGAGTTAAGTACTTTCATCCCCGGAAAGGACTTTTAAACAAACGCTTCTGGGACTAACAATATATTACGTCATTAACATTTAAGTGTGACTTGGGATAGGAGGACTCCAGAGAATGTCTATGAAGTCAGTGTGCTCAGAAATGTAAGAACAAACTTGATACTTTTTACTATATCCAATATATTAATAATTATTGAAATTGTGAAAGGAGGCTGGGCGCAGCAGCTCACAACTGTAATCCTAGCACTCTGGAAGGCTGACATGGGTGGACTGCTTGAGATCAGGAGTTAGAGATCAGCCTGAGCAAGGGTGAGACCAATCTCTACTTTAAAAAAGAAAGAAAGAAAGAAAATAGGAAAACTAGCCAGCAGTTGTGGCAGGAACCTGTAATCCCAACTATATGAGGAGGCTGAGCCAAGAGGATTGTGTGAGCCCAGGAGTTTGAGGTTGTCCTGCGCTATGGTGATGTCATGGCATTTAACCTCAGGGCAACAGAGTGAGTCTCTGTCTCAAAAAGAAAAAAGAAAAAAAGAAAGAAAGAAACTGAGAGAGGAATTTCAGCCTATGCATGCAGTGATTATTTATTATAGGCAAACATAATATATGGTGAGCAAAACACCTACAAAATTTATTCATTATTTTTGACATTTATCCCCTACAAGGCATGCTTTGCACAAGGGCATAAAATAAACATAGTTTCTCTCCTCCAAGAGCACTCAGCTAAGCAAGACAGATTGATACACAAACAGCAAATTACACTGCATTTTAGTAAATGCTATAATCATAGTATGAACAATATACTATGAAAGTGTCTCCCTGGGGCAGCTGTTTCACATAGGAGGACACAGCAGAATCAGGTCTTGGAAGATACAGAGGACTGTGCCAGCTGATATATGCCTGGGCAGTTAGAGAGCATTCCGGACATACGCAAAGCACATGAAAGGACGTGAATTTCGGGGAACAGTGAGATGTTCAATGTGGCTACAATATGAAATACGTATACAAAAAGATGTGGTGGAGAAAATCTCAATGTCAGACTGTGAGGGGCCTTGCAGAGCACATACAGGAATTTGAACTTAACCGTTCTGGACATGGTAAGTGAAAAGAGGAGTAGCATTCATATTACTAATGCTTAAGTAATGTGAATGAGACGACTAGGGTGGCATTTTGCAGTGGTTTTTTTTTGGCCAGGGCTGGGTTTGAAACCCCCCCCCCCAACATATGGGGCCGGTGCCCTACTCCTTTGAGCCACAGGCACTGCCCAGGGTGGCATTGGAAGGCAAACTAGATCAAGGAGGAAAGTTAACAAATTCTGAGCTAATTTTATCTGTTTCTTTCATTCCTTTGGAAATCTTCCCAACTGTATATTCTGCCCTATATATTTTTTGAAAAAACTAAGACTTCCCATACCATTTCCATAATTTCTTCAAACTCCATTGTGACTAATTTTAAATGTGCATACCAATAACATATGAGGACACAGCTCATGCATCATAGAGTTGCTGGTTATACAAGAAATCCAATGACACTATTGCAAACACACATACACAAATAATAACAGTTCTTATAAAACCCTGTAAGAGTATGTGTAAGTGTGCACACATACCTCTATACGTATATGCACATATTTTTTAAATTTGAATTCAACTAGATTATCATATACTTTTAAAACGAAGAAACACAACATACAAAAGCAATCAATTGAACTGTATTTGAAAAAGAAAAAAAAATAACCCTCATCCAGTTTTTACTAACTCTTACTTTCTGGTCCAGCTTTAACATTATTTGCCTGTGACTTCTGCAAATTAGTTAATTGGAGTAGTATTCCTTGCTCCACCCTTAACACATCAATCTCACAGGATATAGTATTTAGAGGTAAAAAAAGGCCTTATATGTAAAATTACTTTTAAAATACACAATGATTTGGAATATGCTATTTTACAAATGGTTCTTTCTATTTATGAAATAACTCCAAATGTTTTTAAATGTTTCTATTTTTTCCTTTTTAACTGAGCTTTTTAACAACCTAATATACAGATAAACTTCGTGTAAACATGAACTAAGGGTGGGCGTGGTAGGTCCTGCCTGTAATCCCAGTACTGTAGGGGGCCTAAGGGAAAGGATCACTTGAGGCCAAGAATTTGAGACCGGCCTGAGCAACATGCCTAGACCCTATCTCTACAAAAAGTAGAAAAATTAGCTGGGTATGGTGGCACACACCTGTAGTCCCAACTACTCAGGAGGCGAAGGCAAGAGGATCACTTGAGTCCAGGAATTTGAGGTTGAGGTGAGCTATGATAATGCCACTGAACTCTAGCTTGGGCAACAGAGCGAGACCCTATCTCAAAAAAAAAAAAAAAAATCCACTAAACAAAGTAAAAATCCATTAGTACTACAAAGTGAATTTAAAAAGAAAACCTGTTCAATAAAGTGTTTTGAAAGATCAAACTTTTAAAGTGATATAGGAAGAAAACATTTAGATTTTGCCCTTTTAATTAGAGCATTATTAAATTCTATGTTAAATATCAATAAAAATTACCAAACGATGTTAATCAAAGTAATTAAAACCTATTTAAAAGGGTACGTATGTAACTTCCTTTTTAAAAAGTTATTAACTTGAATTTTTATGGCAAATCAATTGACTGCAGTAGTGTAACTACTCTCTGTTCCTGGCAAGAAGCCAAGTGATACTGATGCTGCCCAAGGTAGTAATTTTAATACTTAGAAACATTCCATTTTAAAGGGACAAGAGTAATTACCCTACTAGGACCACTAACACCCCTCCCAACACAACTTTGAAGGCTTTTGTTTGGGAGGTAAGTGTATCTTTTTTTTTTTAATCACTGATCAAAACAACTTCAAACTTTCAGCAAGTACTCCCTTCAATTCAACTGCTTACCTTCTTATGAGGAAACAGACTTACCATATCCAGGAATAAATTTCTCAGACTTCACATTAAACTCCCAACAGCATGCTATCATTAGAGTTCACTAAAGTTTTAGCTTAAGTAACACAGACATACACAAACACATCATTATTAAATCATCGTATGATAATGTTCATATGTTATTGCTACCACTTATCTGCTATTACAGGTCAAAAAAGACCAGCATTCAGCTTGGCGCCTGTAGGTCAAGCGGCTAAGGCACCAGCCACACACACCAGAGCTGGCCGTGATTTAAAGAATGAATCCACGGACCACAGGATCAGTGCTAAGACAGGATTTATTTACAGAAATAAAGAATACAAAAAATGCCAACGCTCCTGGCAGAGAGGACCCAGGTCGAGGATTTGGCTCCCCTGCTCCCTCTCTTGGTCTGTCTCCGGGCTCTCTGCTCAGGGGTATATATAGTCGCAAGGGGTTACTTTGCCGGAACTCAAGTGTTACATTTAGGCCTGGGTCCTCTAAATTACAGCCAGCCTTCCATTTAGCAGCAGGGGCCAGAACTCTCAGGCCTAGAAAACTTATATGAAATTGACCAGCCCTAGAAAAGGTGGGGTTTCCCCTTCAGCCAGATGTGCACCGGGAAAGAGACACCAAGTAGCCAGTGTCTTCCCCGCAGTTGTGTGGCCCCTCCAGCTACTGGATCCTCCTAGACCCCCCCTGCATACCCTCCAGCCTGCTGGTTCCTCTGCTGGCTGCCACAGCACCAACACTGCCAGGGCTAAGGCGGCAGGTTCTGGCGCCACCTGTCCTGTTTCAGTGGATTCCAATCCAGCCCGGGCCTGCCAAACAACCATGACAACTACAACCAAAAAATAGCCGGGCGTCGTGGCAGGCCTCTGTAGTCCCTGCTAT
>CAUYQV010076889.1:0-23554 GCA_963574575.1 Galagoides demidoff
CATATATCTGTAGGCCATGTGCCAATCTTCTTTGGGGAAATTTCTCTTTAAGTCCCTTGCCCATCCTGAGATGGGATCACTCGTTTTCTTCTTGCTAATACATTTGAATTCTCTGTGGATTCTGGTTATTAAACCTTTGTCAGACACATAAACTGCAAAAATCTTCTCCCATTATGAGGGCTGTCTGCTTGCCTTACTTACTGTGTTCTTGGCTGTGCAGAAGCTCTTTAGTTTGATCAGGTCCCAATAGTGTATTTTTGATGTTGCTTCAATTGCCCAGGGTGTCCTCTTCATTAAATATTCGCCCAGGCTGATTTCTTCAAGTGTTTTCTCTTTACTTTCTTCTAGTATTTTTATGGTTTCATGTCTTAAGTTCAAATCTTTAATCCAGTAAGAGTCTATCTTAGTTAATGGTGAAAGGTGTGGGTCCAGTTTCAGTCTGGGAAGATGGCTGACTGGTAGCAGCCCTTGTCAGAAGCTCCTGAGCAAAGGAAGATAAGGCTTTCAAATCATTCATTTATTCAAAAAATATTTGTGGGGACTTATATGGGCCAGCCAATATTAAGGGTAGAGGAGATTATTACTGAACAAAAAAGTCCTTGCTCTGATTAGTATGGGTTACTATTTTTTGGAATTCTTGTTGGAGAAATTTAGGATTGCTATAGAGGAGATGAAAAGAAGGAACTTTGACAAAAAATATAAAAGGAGATGGATTTGGGGAACTAAAAAATCTAAATTTTCCCTGGAGTGAACAGTTGAATTGTGTGTTCCCAAAAGATATGGTGAAGTTCTTACCATAGTACCTATAAATGTGACCTTACTTGAGAATGAGATTTTTGCAGATATAATCAAGTTAAGATAAGGCGTTAAAACTGGCATTAACTCTGGTATGGCTGGAGTCCTAATGAAAAGAGGAAAGCACTGTGGAAGACAGAGAAACAGGGAGAATGCCATGAAATGACAGGCAGAGGTTGGAGTGATGTAGCTGAAAGTCAAGATATGGCAGGGGATGACAGCTGCCATCAGAAACTAGGAAGAAGCAAAGAAGTATTCTACCCAGACTCTGAGAAGAAATATGATTCTGATGACACCTTGATCTTGATCTTGGACTCCTAATCTTCAGAACCATCAGAGAGTAAATTTGTCTTATTTTAAGCCAATTGGTGGTGCTTGGATATGGCAGCCCTAAGAAACTGATGTAAGTGATGAGGTATGAATGACAAAGTAGGAAGAAAAAGAACTGTAAGATATAAGTGGATGGGAAGGAGTCAGGAGCTGATGATGAAGAAGTTGCCCAAGAAGAGACAATGAATGATGCTCAAGAGAGTCAAAAGGGTTCACTGGGAAATGCATTAGTTTTCTAGGGCTATTATAAAAAAAAAACCACAGATCAGGTTGCTCAAATAAGAGAAATTTGTTTTCTCACAGTTCTGGAACCTGGATGTGCAAGTTCAAGGTGTTTTCAGGGTTGGTTTCTTCTGAGGCTTCTCTCCTTGGCTTGCAGATGGATGCCACTCTCCACCCCAGCTTCCTCATGTCATCTTTCCTCTGCACATTTGTACATCTGTCTAAATTTTCCCTTCTTATGAGAACATTAATCACTTCAGATTAGAGCCCTATCACATAACCTGATTTTACCTTAATTATGTATTTAGATGCCTATCTCCAAGTATAGTCACATTCTGAGGGAGTGAGGATACCTTAGAACTTCAGCCATATGCATTTTGGGGGGATACAGTTTAGCCTATAATGGCAAGGCGGGGCAGGCTTTCCCATCCAGAACCTACATGGTTACTAGGTCAAAGACTTCCCAGCTTTTCTCAGAGGCAGCCCGGCTTTGCCTAAACACATAGGCTACCATAGTTCCTTTAGGTAGCAAATAGTTTCATTTCATCAGTAGCTGATACCTCCCCTGGTGCCCACTCAACAGGAGCAATTTCTGTCGTTGCCTAAGACTTGCTCAGTTCCTATCTAATTTATTCTATGTGTACATCTTCCCTTAGAAAACCCTAGGGCTCATCTAAGGCTAAGGAGAGAATACTTAATGAGAAGGGGATAAGTGGAATTGTCTACATCTGTATTGATGGGGCCTAATAAACCAGCTTGGGACTCATGATACAAGGAAATCATTAATGACAACCCAACTACCAAACTAAATCATTAATGACAACCCAACTAAAAAAAAGTATATTTTATTTATAAGCACCATACCAAAAAGTATATAAATATTCCTGAATCAGACTCTCTAAGACAATTTAAACTTTTAGAATATGCTTGATGAAAAGAAGAGTGTTATTTTAGTCAATGAGGAGCATTAGTGATTAGAAAAAGTTAGATATGAAAAGCATGAAATACTCTTTTCAACCTATCAAAAGTGCAAAGTACCATACTTTGTTTATCCTCTGAAAACACAGCAGTGGGTGTTGTTTTACAAGAAATATTCAGTAAGGCCTGCTTCTTGAGGGCTTTTGAGGTACAGTGATGGGTGCCTCATGCAGCATTCAAATGCAATGCTGGGAGCTCTGGCCAAAGCCAGAGCTGGGACTGCTGGGTGGAAGTTAATAGAGTCTGGCTGTGTGTATTGTGCTTGGCCAATAGCTTCAGGTCTGTATGTGGTAGTGGTGAGAAAGTACATAGTCCAAGAAGCCCTGCTGCTTTCAACTGTGGAGGAACCTCAGGAGTTTCTAGGGTGGTGCTGAACTGCCCCAGTGAAAAAATGGGGGAGGAAAATGAATTGCAGGAACAAAAAGTGTTCCTTATTCTGTATTCAGCAAATCTTAATGATACAGGATCCCCCTACTCAGGGCTGGACAGAGACCTTCCATTCTCTAGGTCTGGGTGAGTTCAAAAAATCAGATCTCTAGGCACAAACAGGCTGCCCTTTTCCAAACCACATCCACTGGGCTTTAGCAAAGTCCTGAACAAAGCAGCCTAAAGGATTTTGGGGGCTTCCTTCTTTAGTAGAGAGCAGGCACAACTTAATTTTTGACTTGAGTCAAAAATTGCAAGGGTGGCATTCCTTTGCTAATTTTGGGATTATTTTCTTTTTCTTTTCTTTTCTTTTTTAAAATAATTTTTATAGATCATGAATACATTTATTCATATATGGGGTACAACATGTTGATTTTTAAATATGATTTGACGTGCTTGCATCAAACTAATTAATGTAGTCTTTGTCTCATTTACTTGATTATTTTCTGTTTAAAGACCTGTGGGCAATTGTGACACCATTCCCCCAAATCCTTTGCCCCCAGGCTAGGAAAAGCAGAATTTAACCCTCCTGAACTAAAGACTTGAGAGGCTTCCCATTTGTATTCCCATTTGTTGCTGGAGGTTCTGTTCTTCTTTTCTTTTCTCGAGCCTCAAGCTATCCCCCTGGGTAGAGTGGCATGGCATCACAGCTCATAGCAATCTCCAACTCCTGGGCTCAAGCGATTCTCCTGGCTCCGCCTCCCAAGTAGCTGGGACCACAGGAGCCCGCCACAACGCCCGGCCATTTTTTGGTTGCAGCCATCATTGTTGTTTGGTGGGCTCGGGCTGGAGATTCGAACCCGCCACCTTAGGTGTATGTGGCTGGCGCCTTAGCCGACTGAGCCACAGGCGCCGAGCCACTGTTCTTTTCTTTGCCCTCTTTTGCTTATTATGCTTATCAATCTTTCTTCTGTTAATAAACTCTGTCACTTATCCATGGGGTCTGTGGTTTCATTCTTTGAACCTGTAGTCCAAGGACTCAACACAGAGAAATTCTGGCAACATTACCACCTTAACACACTGATCCCTTATGTTTTCTAATCAAATTAAAATGATTTCTAAAAGGCTCATTGTTGTATGTGGCACAATGATTAGAAGTGAGATGCAAGCTTTCAGATTTATAGCCAACCCTTGTCATTCACCAGGTTGTCGTCAGGCTGTTTGAAGCAGTTCAAATTCTCTGCTAATAATATTAATACCAGAATTTCATCTTCAGTAGGTTTTTTTGTCTTGGTGATTCAAAGAATGAATCCATGGACCACAGATAAGTGGTAATACTGACAAGGTGAGGATTTATTTACAGAAAAGAGTACAAAAACGCCAAAGCTCCAGGCAGAGAGAAAACCCAAGTCGGGGGAGAAAAGCTCTCTCTTTCTCTCCTTCTCTCTGTTCTCTCAGGCTCTTTGTCCAGGGGTATATATAGGGGCTTGGGTTCCCTGTATATGAGACCAGGAAATGAATGGATACAGTCTTTTCCACTGGGGAAGGGTGAATGAGTACATTAATGAATGAATACAGTCCCTTCAGCTGAAGCAAGGTGAATGAATGTATTAATGAATGGACACCGTCCATTCATGGAATTGCGCCTAGGAAACTTACATGAAATTGACCTAGGCATAGGAAATGGGGGTTCCCTATTCAGTCTTAAGTGCAAGGGGAAGGAGACAACAAGGCACCAGTGTCTCCCCAGTAGTTGTCTGGCCCCTCTGGCTACTAGAGCCTCCTGCAGGTCGCCCCTGCCTACCCTCTAGCCCACTGGTTCCTCTGCTTGCTGCCACTGTACCAACACTGCCAAAGCGGAGGCAGCTGCCTGCCCCCCACCCCCACCCCCCAGCTCCACCGAGCTGGCTGGGACACCACTTATCCTTTATCAATATAACCTCAAAATATGTTGATGAGGGAAAGGCTACATAGCTGTGTTGAGAGGCATCTACCACTAGGCTCACTGACTCTTTTATGCAGTGTTTCTCAAAATGTGTCTTTCAGAATTACCCAGAAGTTTGTTAAAATGTTTATTTGACGCCATACTAGATCTACTGAATTAGAATCTCTGGATTTTTTTTATCAAACGCTTTGAGTGATTTTTGCGAACAACTTGTACTATTCAAATTTCTATCTGAGGAGTTGTGACAAGTCAGGGACCTTCTTGGGCTTGTTTTTAAATAGACGCAATGATGAATGTAATATATAAAAGTGCCTGGGTAGTCTAGTGACCACTGTTTCAGTTAGCAACGGAAGCAGTAGGAGAGATGTGGAGCAAGCTCTTTATTTGCTCCTTTGCTCTCCATTTCTTCTTCTTCTCTTTAGCAATAAATAACGAATATGAACTATAAAAACAATAAGAAAAAAGCAAAAGATTTTTTAAAGCAATTCCTTTCTTTCTCTAGTCATTGGTCACGTCATGGTTGCCATTTATCAAATTCCATACATAACATAGCTTATTTTTGGATTCTGTTCTTTTCCATTGGTCAACATTTTTCCTTATGCAACTATCATATTGCCTTTTAGTGCTAAAATGCATAAAGACATATGGTAAGGAAAATCTTCTTCCTTTGTTCCCTGAAATGTTGTTACTTTTGGCTCTTCCATAGAGATTTTAGAACCAATATCTCTTATTATGTGAAAAGCCTCACTGGCATTTTGACTGGAGATGTATAAAATAGGTGAATTAATTAGGGAAAACTGAAGTTTTTATGATGTGAAATTTTTCTATCCATGAGCATGGGATAGATCCTCATTTATTTAGATCTTCTTAAGTGTTTTCATTTAAGTTTGTAACTCATCATTTATAATATATTTTATAGTTTTTTGTGTTATTTTAGCTTTTGTCTTTAAAAGATTTTCTATAATACTGGGTAGATGATACTATATTCTTCTCAGGGTATCACATACAGAGGTATCTGTATTTATCTATCAATACTGATGTTAATTTTAATCCCTCGGTCAAGGTTGTGCCTGATTTCTCCAGAGTATAATCTATTTTTTTCTCTTTCAACTAATAATCTGTGAGAAGACATTAAGACTATGCAAATAGCTCAAACCTCATCAAGTGTCTGAAATCAGAGTCAGTTTCAAATTCAGTTTTCTCGGCTCAAGGATTAATGTGCAGCTATCTTGCTGTGGCCTTGCGACAACTCTGGGTAACTTTGTTCTTGCCTGGCATGCGGCTGGTCCAATCCAGCCATGTGCCACCTGATTCCTATTTTCTCAGATTGCTAGCAGGTTGCCTCAGGTTTTTCTGCCCTTGGCCATGGACAGTACTGCCTAGGCTTCCAGTCTCCTAAGGATCTTCATTCATAGTTCAAACTTAAAGTTCAGGACTGGAAAGTCTTTACATATATGTTAGTGAAGGAGGGCATCTTGAAAGCTTTTTGGCTTCCTCTGAGACCAGAGCATCACGTGTAGAGGCCTAGTAGTAGTAGAACTGGAGAGTCTCTCAGAACTTCTGGTTAGTCTTGACCCTGAAAGCAAAAGACCACTTAAAATTCAAGTCCATGAAATGTTTCCATTTTATAATTTTTTCTCAATATTAAGGCAACTAATTCCAATTAGATGTCATATTTGAAGCATTCAACATTTGAAAAAAATGAAAAGTAAAGTTAAGCTATTTAGGGGCAGCGCCTGTGACTCAGTGAGTAGGGCACTGGCCCCATATACTGAGAGTGGCGGGTTCAAACCCAGCCCCAGCCAAACTGCAACAACAACAACAACAAATAAATAGCTGGGTGTTGTGGCAGGCATCTATAGTCCCAGCTGAGAGGGACTGGGAGGCTGAGGCCAGAGGATCACCTTAGCCTAGGAGTTGGAGGTTGCTGTGAGCTGTGATGCCACAGCACTCTACCGAGGATGATAAAGTGAGACTCTGTCTCTAAAAAAAAAAAGTTAAGCTATTACTTCTTCAGTTGACAGATATAATGGGTTAGGGAAAGAAAGATTTTTCTGAAATGTTATAATGACTCAAGTTGGGGTTAGCAAGGACATTCCCTGAAACTTCTAAAAAACAGAAAAATGGATTGGTGTATAATTTCTAGATCTAACTCAGTATACAGATATATAGGTTCTTTAAAAAAGTTTTGAAACACATGGATATTATTATATGCAAATGCTATAAAGTGAATTTCAGGTTCTTTCTTGGTTTTTCTCTACTTTTTGGAAAATTACTTTTTTCATGGGCTAGATGAATAAAAGAAATAGAAAACAGTTTTAGAGGATTTTAAATTGTTGTGTACAATAAGGTGAATGCTAGAATTTTTTTTTCTTCTTTATAATAAAGAGACAGGAATATTCTAATTTCTTTTATTTATTTTGTAACAGCACAGTCTGGTTTAAAAGATTCAGGTTGAAAATCTATAGCTAGCAAAAAGAAAATACAATTGGGCTGATTTGAATGGCCAGAGGCTGGATTTAATGTTTAGAAACTCATTATCCAAGTGAATGTTACTGTAGTTGCAAGTGGTTTTTGGGGAAAACTGAGTCATTATGAAGAGGCATTGATTAGCTATGTAGATTTAATAATGTACTAATTTTTAAAGGGATTTTTGATTTTTATTTATTTTGTCACCTTTTGATTTTTATTTATTTATTTATTTATTTAGTCACCAAACTGCATGTTTATTTAAACATTAATTCCAGCCTTTCCTGGTGCATGTCCTCTCTCCACCTTCTGGAAGGCTTCTGGAACTTTAGAAAAAGGGAACATTTGTTCAATAACTGGCTAAATCTTTCCTGCATCCACCAGTTCTGCAATTTCATCTCGACATGGGCCACTGGCCATGAAAAAGGCCCAGTGATAATGGACTCCCCTCCAGAAATGCTTCAATGCCTTAGAACCCACAGTGACTCCTGTCTGCAACATGCCATCTGGTATGCCCAGTTTGTCCATGTTCAGGAGAAAAGGAGTCACCAACATCACATACGTGGCTCCTGACCATTTCTTGAGGTAATTTAGAGCCCATGTTTCAGTGGATACACCAACATTATCAAGGATAAAATCAAAGGGTTTTAAGGATTTCAAGTGCTTTTCCACATCTCCAGCTTTGTAATCAATTACATCATCTGCCCCAAGCTTCCTTACAAGTTCGCTGGCATCCTGAGAGCAAACTGCTGTCACATGGGCATCCCATGCTTTCATCCCCTGTATAGCAAAGGTACCAACTCCACCTGCAGCACCCAAGATTAAAGCACGTTTTCCTTTGCAATTCTTATCATTCAGGCCGCCAACCTTGTTTATGGCAGACCAGGCTGTGAGAGCCACATACGGCAAAGAGGCAGCTTGAGTATGAGTAAGTGTTTGGGACTTGTGAGAGACCTCATTCCCACTGACCACAACAAACTCTGAGAGAGTGCCTTGTTTCCAAGGAGGAGTTGCAGCTCAGACCTCATCTCCAGGCTTGAAGTACTTCCCGTAGTCAAGCCCACATTCCATCACCACACCAGAGACATCCCGACCCAGAGTCAGTGGAAACTTGTCTCTGCTGGTTTTAGTATGTAAAGGATCACGCTTCATATTTAAAGCTGTAGCTCCATAACCAGCTTGTTTGGCCTTGCTGCTTTCTTCCCTTCAACTGGCTGGAGGATTCGGACCGTTCAGTTCTTAGGCTGCCCTCACCATACCTTACTCCGGGATTTTTGATTTTTAAAACTCTCATATAACGTCACCAGTCAAAAATCTCGAGTAAGTAGCATTAACTTTTGTATTTTAAAAACTGTTTTGAAATAGGACAAATGAATTTTTATTCACTGTCCTCCCTCTTCCATCTGGAGATGGAAATATAAAAGGCCTATGGCTGCTAAACTATTTTTTAAAGTCTGGTTATATTTTAACAATGTTTAACTTTCTGCAATTGTATTATTTTATTATATTTAGGGAACTATATTAATTTCCTAGGGTTGCCATAATAAATTACCACAACATTGGCGTGATAGCATCGCAGTAAAATAGGAAGCCCTGGACCCTTCCCCCCACAAATACATCGCATAAACACACAAATTCAGCAACGGTTCATGGACAAATTTCCTTTTGTGAGAAACCAGAAATTAATTGAAAGGCTCCTGCCTCTTGGGAAAGCATGAACTCACACTCACCAAAGCTGGTGGGTCTCTCTTCCCAGACTCACCAAAGCTGGTAGATCTCTCTTCCCAGAAACCCTGCCCCCAGCTCAGTACCATTTGATTAGGAAGAGATCCCTGTTTCTCAGCTGGATGAATTGGAGCTCTTTTATATGCTATCTTTGCTGCTTTTCTCTTGATGCTTTTAGGATTTTCTATTTGTTCTTGACTTTAGAGAGTTTGATTATTATATACCTTGGGGTATTTGAGTCAATTTTTTTTTTTTTTTTTTTTTGGCATTCTCTGACCTTCTTGTGTTTGGGTATTTATATTTCACAAGTTTTGGAAAGTTGCTGTTATTAGTTCTTTGAATAAACTTTCTACCTTTTGCTCATGCTCAACTCCCTCTTGAACACCAATATTTCTTAGATTTGGCCTTTGAGGTAATTTTCTGTATCTTGTAGGTGATATTGGTTTCTTTCATTATTTTTTCTCCTCCAGCTATATATTTTCAACTAGCCTGTCTTTGAGCTCACTGATTCATTCCTTTGCTTGATCTATTTTGCTCCCGTGAGCCTCTATGAATTTTTCAGTTTGGCAAATGTATTTCTTAGTATGTATGTCTATGTCTTTGCATTAAAGGATTAGTTATTTATTGCAGTCTCTCTGGCTTGTTTTGGTTTTCACTGAGTATGTTTTCTTAAAGAGTTTTTGTAATTTACTTGTTGAATATCTTTTACTTCCCTCTAGTTTGCTGTCTCCTTTGCTAGAAGGCATCTTAAGCCCAGGTTTCCTCAGCTCTAGTAAGTGATCACAGTGCTGCTCTTACCAAATGGGGGAGATTCTAAAGAGGATATCGTGGCAGTATGGGAAGGCTGGCCAGGAGTTTGTGCCCAAGATGCCTGTGGAACACTCATTCTACAGCATGGTGCTTCTGAACAGCGACTACCAGCATAAAGAGCAGAGTTTCCAGGGCTGGGGATTATTTTCCTGCCTCTCCTTTGGCTCTTGCTGTCCTCTAGGATATTTCTCTCTTCAGTCTTTCTGTGGGTTGAGGCAGAGATATTTCTTCTACCATGAAACCTAAGAAGTGGTGAAGCTGTCTCTCTACCTTGATCTCACTTTTCTAGCATAGAAACTCTGCGTTGGTGGGAAATTTCCTGTGCATTTAGCACCGGGCCTATTTGGGGGAAGGAAATCATAGATCTGGAAATCTTATTCTCTCACCATCTGCTTGGAACTTTTTCACTTCTCTGTGGCCCCAGGAACTATACTATTCTCACACTTGAGTTCTTGGATCTTGCTGGTGATAATCTCAGTGTTAGATATTTGTCTTTGGTTTTCTGTGAGGGATAGGAAGCAAGCTTGCTGATACACTGTCATTTTTGAATGCAAGAAACTCACTTTAGGTTTAAGAGCAAACATAGGCTGACCATGAATGAATGGCAAAAGATATCCCATGCAAATGATAACTGAAGGAGAGCAGAATAGCTTTCTTATAATCAGACAAAATAGAACTTAAGTCTATAACTGTCACAGGAGATAGGAGATTTTATAATGATTAATGATACAAAGATCAATCTACCAGGAAGATCTAATAATATATATATATGCACATATATATGCACACATATAAAATATATATGCACATAACATAAAAGTATGTGAATAGATAAAACCAATACTGATAGAACTAAAGGGAGAAAAAGAGGGCAATACAATAACAGTAGGAGACTTTAATACCTGACTTTCAGTAATGACAGAACATTGAGATAGAAGATCAATAATGAAACAGAGGACTTAAATAACACTGTAGATCAAATGAACCTGACAGATACAGATAGGACATTCCACGCAACTGCAGCAAAATACACATTTTTCTCAAATGAATCCCTCTGCAGGATGGGAAAGTCCTAACAAATTTTAGCTAATAGAAATTTTATAAATGATATGTTTTCTGACCACAGTGGAATGAAACTAGAAAACAGTAACAGAAGGAAAACTGGGACGTTACAAATATGTGAAATTAAATATATTTAATTAAACACACTTTTAAACAATTATTGTGTCAAAGAAGATATCAAAAGGGAAATTAGAAAATACTTTAAGACAAGTGAAAATGAAGATACAACATACCAAAAATTATATGACATAGCAAAAACAGTAGTAAGAGAAATGCTATAAATAAAAATTTTAGCATCAAAACTTTGACCTTAAACATTCCTCATTAATAGGTAGCAACAAGGAAACGAACAAGTAAAAAGTAGGCCATGACCTGTGTGTCCTTGTCAACAAGGGGAGAATATATTTGTTGGTTTAAATATTAAAGAGTGCCTTCCTATTGAAGCTCTACTAGGTGAAACATTTTGGTTTACAGGAGAGAAAAAAAATAACTTACACATTTTATCAGGCAGGGTCTGGTGAGGAAAATAAATACATAGATAATTACAAATATAAATAAGCAGATTTTGGAGAAAAAGGGGAAGATTTGAGGCAATATAGAGATAGTATCTGAAGGAAACAGCAGTGTCCTTTAGGTCTCAGGAAGCAAAATGGGGAGGTTGAGATTATTAGAACTAGGAGTTTCAGAGTAGGAACCTTGTGGATGTAGTTCTGGTGTCTCTGGGGTGACCCAAAGTGATTCCTGAAGCATAGAAAAAATAGAAACCAGAAACCACAATTACTAAAGCCAACTTAGACAAAGAGTCTCCTCTTTGTCTTCCAGTCTCTGGTCTCCCTCTAGCAGCCCTTCCTGGCAGTATTAGAGACTCAGCTGGCAAAGGCTAAATACAGTTTTCACAAAGCTGAGTGTAGAGGGGTAGGTTGGAGCTCGGAGTTCGTAGCTTAATAATGATCTCAGACATAGAAGCGCTACATATAAGGTGTCCATAAAGTTTGTGTGCAACTATTTTAAATTGCACACTCACTTTATGGGCACTCTGATAAACAGAAACTGATGAGGTGACCGGAAGTCACCTTTACTATAAATATTGAGGCCAGTGTTCTTTCCTAGGTTCAGAAGTGTCATTTAATTCATTTCAAACTGCTGAATGGCAGATTGGCCAAAAATGAATGTTGCTTGTTTATCAAGAGGAGAGTGGACTGTCACTCTAACTATTCAGTCACTGGGCCATTGAGGTAGAGCAGTGACATTTCCAGAAATGAAGTGTTAGCTTTCTTGAGACCTTTAGGGGCTGCTGGTGTGGAGTGAGGGTGGATGATATGGAATTGTAAGGAGATAGTGGTGACTGCATTAAAGGATGATGCCTTTGCACAGAAGGAACAAACAGCTATTCTTCAGACTCATTTAGAACTGCTGCCAACTGCCCCACTTACTCATAAAAATGGATGCAATTTGGAAATATTATGCTCCTGGCAAGCTGTTTCACTGGAATCAGAGAGCAGATTGATATTTTTCAGCTATGTTCTATCTTGAATGGGGACTAGTAGTAAAAAAGGTTTGCTGCTGACATGTCTTAGGATCAAAGCTTTCCTGTCCCTGACACTGACTGTCCCTTACCTTTGCACCATGGTGCAGCATACTGTAACTCCTCAGCACATGGTTTCAGAACATTTCTTTTGTGTCGATTGGGTATCTTGACCTGGACTGTTTGCCTCTTGTCCCAAGTACATTTATTTGGGAAAATGCAGGGCCATAGCACCATGGAAATTCTTTGATATCGCTTCAAGGAAGTGGAAGACTTATGTGGAACTTTCAGCTACTTTGGGCCCTTTTAAGGTGCTTGGGGAGCCTATATTCCTGTTACCTATTGGGTTATCCTGGGAGATATGTACCTATGGCCATATGTTAGCTAGTCTTAGCATCATTTTCTCTTAGCAAAGTCGTTCTGTGTCCTCATGCTATTTGGGACCCCTCTACCTTAGAGTTTGTACTTTTTGCTATGATTGTAGCTCCCTTTTTCCTTTTGCGTTCACCCCACTGTATCTGATCCTGGTTGTAAAGTCCATATCCCTTTCAGACCTTTGCCCCATTCACCTACTCTAGGAGACTGGCAGTACCATGTGTAATGTTGCCAATAAGCGTTTGATTTTAAAACGTACCTTGCTTAACCTTTTTGACCTTTCCTCATTTTCAAAGAAGGATAGTGGAGTTTTGTATTAAATAAAATGAAAATATGCAAAGCTCTCAGAACAATGTCAGGTACATAGCAAGTTCCAAATTATTGTGAGATTTTGGCTCTATGGTAAGATTCATAGATTATCTCTTCTGTTAAATTTTGATTCAAGTTCATCTCTTAAGGGTATCTGAAGATAAAAGCAACCATACTGGCTTTCTTTTCTGTAATAAAGAATGTAAGAGATAAAGTGATACTGTCTATCATATGAATCACACCTAGCCGTGATTGAGTAGGAAGCATCCCGCAATAGACAGAACTGCTGTGTGGCTGCTGGCTTGACTCTGCTTGGGATTCTCCTTTGAATACACAGGAGAAAACTCCATCTGTCTGTGCTGTCATGCTGGGCCCCAGTGCCTGCTTCCAGAGGCAAGACCCAGCCACAGAGATAGACGTTGGGCTTCTGTTTCAAATAGAACCTAGGCCACATTCCCCAGAGGTCAGTGTCTAGTCCTGTTTATAAAATTCCAAGCCTTAATTCAGAAAGACAGCTCTGACTGTTTCTAGCTGTGGTAAGACCACAGAGACTCTCAGATGGGGGAAAGTTTACCAAAAAATATGGCTGACATCAGTTTTGGGGTTTAGGGGAGAGAAAGAAAACAATAGAAGCAGCATTGGGTGGACATGAACTGAAAATGTCCTTCCCCATTTATCAAGAGAAATCAAGGGCAAGAATAGTGTAAGCTGTGAAAGGATAATTCAGAACAGTTAAGCTGGTCAGAGCGGTTTCAAGTGGCCTAAAGAAGGGTCTCCAGGCTCTCTTTAGTTAGCTTTGTAGACAAACCAGTCCTACTTTTAGGGATGACTGCACAGGCTGGTTTTCTTGGGTTAAGAGAGCTTCCTTATTTAGTGTGGCCAAAAGGAAAAGTGAGGCAGTGTGACAATATTTATTAAAGTACCAATGTTCCTAGTCTACTCACACCCACTATATCTCTGCTACCCTACAAAAGAGAAATAGGGAATTTTTTGGCTCACTTTTTTCTGCCTCCTCTATCTTGTGAGAATCTGACCTCGCCAGTAGTATTACTTGAATTTTCAAATCAGAATTTGGAGAATGGGATGAAGCTATACTTGACCCAAGAACAAGCACCCTCATCCCAGGAAAGGAGGAGCACTATAAAAAAATCCAAAGAGCAGAAGGCAGGTGAACTGGAGGATTTAGAAAGGTGGGAAGGAGAGTGAGGGCTGAGAGAGAGACTACTTCAGCTGTGCCCATGACAAAAGCTGGAGCAGAGAGAAGAGAATTTAAGATGCGCTGTGTGTTAGGGATCGTCTGAGATCCCTCTTATGACCTTAGAGTAAGGTGACCAGATTTTAACATTGGTAAAACGGGACACCATTGACTGTGTGTGGAGAGGCTATTTCTTAATTAAAAATTTGGTCTATATGGAGCAACAAAAATTTTCATAGAATGCAAAAATAGTATTGTAATATATTTTTTAAAATTTCAATATAAGTATAATTTACAAATATAATACATTAAAAAATGTATAGTATTATTTTATTCTTTGGCATATTTCTCATCAAATTCTAACAGCTGATCAACAATGCGAACTTTGATAAGCTGTTCTCAATAATTAGTTCTCAACAATTATTTGTTATTATTAAAGTTTAACATTATAAAATTAACAAGAATAATATAAAACTTGTATCTCGGCAAAATAGCCATATGTCAGCTGAAAACCGTATATTCCCTTCCCGTTCTCCCACTGTTCCCTAGCTTGTCATGCATTCTTTCCAAAAATCAGGACTTTTTAAAAATGCCACCAGATATGGGACAAATTGTTAAAAATCGGGACTGTCCCACCAAAAGTGGGATGTCTGCTCACCTTACTTTAGAGAGACAATGGCAAGAATTGGAATTACATAGTAGCCCATTCAGCAGACAGTGGTGAGGGGACTGCTCTCTGTAGAAAACTGCTATATTTCCTATTTTCATTGTAAGTACACATTTCCTCAGTGGTACATGCTATTTATATAAACCCATCTACCTAAACTGGTCAATGGTTTACTTTTGGGGGATATTGTTCTTGATAATGGGATATTTATATCTATATATCTACATATCTAAATCTACATCTCATTAACAAATCAAAGTTACTTTTATTAGAAATGTAAGTTTTCCAAAAAATTCATACTCATGACCGCCATGTGAGTACCCTCCTCCCCCGGCTCTCACTTTGCCATGGTTCTCTAGGTCCCTATGATTACCTCTTCTCCTCTCCTAGCATAAATGCCTGCCTTATTCTGTCCCACCTAATGGTTTTATTATTGATTCTCAGGAAGGGACAGGAAAGGAAGAAGAACAAGAGGAGAAAACAGAATCAGAAAAATTGGACCATGTGTTTGCTAAGGGGACTTTTAAAATATTCTTTTAAAGACTATGAAGACCAGGGCTAGAGATGGAAGGAGTGAGGACAGAGGAGAACTCCCACTGGAAAGGAAGAAGTGGAGGGATGGAAGGTAATAAAGATCTTTATTGTATGGAGCAGAGGAAAGAATAAAAAGGACCCATCGCCATTGTGGACCACCCACTGAACAGAGGGCAGAGGGGGCTTTAAGTGAAATAAATGCCTTCCCTCTTTACATAGGTCCAATTAACAAACTACTTCTCTTGCTTAGAGAACTCACCTTCCCTGACATTATCTCATGCCCCTGCCTCAGATCCATTGCTGCATCATAATAGTCAAGCCCGTGCCATCATCCTCAACTCTCTTAATGCTCTTTTCCTTTCATTTGTACTTTGGCAAAAAGCTAACCCTGGTTAAGCTCAGTTATGCACCCAGCTCATTCCTGCACTCAGGTACAAAGATGGCTTGAGAAAAACACCCAGCTATAATGGCTGGCCTCATTTTAAATTCATGAGCTCAAATGGATATTTAATGTTGCCTACTGGTCCCTCTATACTTCCTTTGTATATTTATTTCTCTCTACTTCTTTCTTTTCTCATTTTATACTGGCATGTTTGCTTTTGATACTTCAGTAAGAGAAATGGAGTGGTCAGATCAGAAGTTTTTAATAATCTATATTCACTCTATCCGGTCACGTGCTTTATTTATACTTCGCTGTTACCTAATGTCCATGCTCTGATGAAGGCCGTGCATGTCACTCTCTTTGTGCCTTGGGTGGTCCCATTTCATTTTGTCATCTTGAAACTTTGACTTTCTAGTTCTCTCATGTCATCAAATCCTTTGCTCTATTGATTTATTCCTATCAGCCCCCTATCTTAAAAAACAACATAAAACACTCCCTCTGAATGCCTCACAAGGGCAATCTTATATTTTGCTTAAGTCATAGGCATGTTCAACCTTGTGATAATACTCTATCTTCTACATTTGATACTCATGGTGTCTTGATGAAACACATATGTGTCTCAAATAATCCATTACTATTAATTTTGATGTGTTAAAGAATGTAACTGGGTTTAGTGCATTTACTGTCTCCAGTAATGTCACCCTTCCTCACTAGTATTCTCATACACCTCCTTGGGTGAGAAATAAGGAGGTGCTGTGAAAGGCACCACACTAAAAATAGGATGTGTGTCCTGCACGGGAGTAATTGTGATTGAGGAAAATTGTTCATAATTGTTTCCTTGGGCCATTTAATGTTTTTTCCAACTTCTCAGCTCATGTAAGAAATTTCTTCTTTTACCAATCTGGTAATTTCAAAATTTTATTTTCCTCTGAAGATATTTATGGACATTCCAAGAAGACTGATTTGTTAAAAAACGTGATGCCACTAGGTGACGAGTGCCAAAAAATTGTGAATCTTGCGTCTTGCTTATTCAAAACACTGTAGCGATTAAGAAAGACTGAGCCAAACTATGATCCATAAACTAGAAAGTGATACTCAGAACTTAAATTAAACTGTCATTTTTTTTTGTTTTTACTCAGCTACAAATCATAGAAATTAAAACGTAAACAAACTAAGAGACAAAGTAAATGAGAAACAAAGTTCCAAGTTTTTCTTAAGACAACTACAATGGACAATCAAAATGTTTATAAGCTTAACTAGGATTTCATTCAATTTGAGACCCAGGCTATACCTAGTGTTTTTTTTTTTTTTTTTGAGACGGAGCCTCAAGCTATCCCCCTGGGTAGAGTGCCATGGCATCACAGCTCACAGCAACCTCCAACTCCTGGGCTCAAGCATGTCTCCTGCCTCCGCCTCCCAAGTAGCTGGGAGACCAGGCGCCCGCCACAACGCCCAGCCATTTTTTGGTTGCAGCCATCATTGTTGTTTGGCGGCCGGGCTGGGGATTCGAACCCGCCACCTTAGGTGTACGTGGCTGGCGCCTTAGCCGATTGAGCCACAGGCGCCGAGCCTATACCCAGTGTTTTAATGGTAACACTAAGTCATCTGATGTTTGAAGTGCAAGGCTAGCACAGTAAAAGATGAAGTTCCTAGATCTTTGCTTGTCTGTAAACTCCTTGAGGGCAAGGGCTGAGTTCGTGCCGGGCATTTATTATATACTCAATAAATACCTGTTAATTTACTCTAAAATCCAGTCTTTTACATTTGACTCAATTCAGGATTCCCCTTCAGCTTCACTGCTTAGCTGTAAATTGTGTAGAATTCACCATGTCAGAATTAGGGTAGTTTTAATGTGCCCCTTTTATTTATTATCTAAAGTTTAGAGTTTTAACTTTTCTTCTTTCTGAACTCTATTTTTCCCCTGAGGTTGAGACTTAGACATGTAATTCTTATTACCATGCAGTATTATTGTTAATAGCAGGGTTTATAACTTTGAAATTGAACTTTAGTTTATGGAGAAGAAAGAACAGACAGATAAATGTGGCTGAGTATCCTCATCCCATTCTGGGTTAAATGCTCTGCTGTAAAGTATTTCCATGCTCCACTCACATCCCAGGAAAGATTTTCTTAAAAGAGAAAACAGAAGTTAAATATTAATCAATGGGATTTGGTTCTCCTTCCTTGTTTTTAATTATTCTTTAGGCCACTAAGTACAGAGGATCCTGCCTTTTGGGGTCCACTGCTTTTAATAGCAGTTATGGGTAAATTTTATTCACACAATTTCCAATTCCAATCAGAGTGCATGGCATCTGCTAATGTGTATGCCAATGGTATTTATGTATGTATGTTTTTTCAAGCAGGCATAAAACAAAGTTTATTGAGGAAGAGAAAGATAGTCTTACAGAGTAAGAAAGCTTATAATGTAGGATATATTTGCCATAGATAGTGAAAGAGCCTCCACTGCCAGGGCAAGCAGGCAAAGAGGCCCCAAGTTTCTTTAAAGGAAAGGACTTCCTTAAAGTACACAAGCTCTAAGTGGTAAAACAAAATAGAAAAGAAAAAACTAAAATCATGCTACTGGTCAGCACTGTTGAGTTTTCTTCACTAAGGACACTACTTGCCATGGGGGTTCACTCTAGTACACCTGGGATTAGTGGACAGGTCCTACTGACATGAGAAATACACCCACACTACACTGGCTCCTGGCCAAGGTATGAAGCATATTGATGAAGAATTTTACTTTGTAAAATGTTCCAGAGAGTTTTGGGATGGTTTGTATCAACTTTCAGCCTTGTTAACTAATAACAGCGAGACTGATGATTTGCATGTAGACCCAAGGAAGGCTCACCTGTTGAGGCTGATTATATAGCAGGAATATTCCCAGGTTGAATAGCAAAACTAGAACTAAATCCATCTGAGACTCCACGTTAGGCTCTTTGGTTCCAATTTGTTCTGTGTACGAATTGGTGGTTCCTGACCCATTAGAGATGGCCTTGAATTGGTGGTTCCTGACCCATTAGAGGTAGCCTTCTGCTGGCACACATAGTTGTTAATGATGTTGCTATATTGTATCCTTTTCCTGCACAAAACCACCACCCCCCCCAAACAAACAAACAAACAAACAAAAAAACCCTGTAAATTTGTCAGCATGGTCATTCTAGGTCCTGTGATTCCTTAGCAATCAAATTTTATTTAGCAGCCACTCCTAGAACATTAAGCAGTTTCTTTTGTACCCTTCTACAACATATAGTATTTATACAATTTTAAAAATTTAAAACAAGTAAAATTATACCACTCATAATATTTGATGCTTTTATTTTTAAAAAATAGTGTGTATATGTTAGAGTAAATTAAATAAAACTACAAATATCCTTAGGGTCAATTAAAAAAATATACAACTCTATGTAGAAAACATATTTTTACAAAGTTTCAAAATTTTCAACAAAGCCAAGTTAAATATTATCTGTGATCATTTTCTGGGTGCTACTAACAAAGTGCTTTTAATTAGAGATGTGCATAGAATTTATGAAAACTCAAGTGACAATTATAATTATGACACTTGGAAACTCTTACATAGTATGCAATGTATTTCTTATGCCTTCCTTTTCATTTTTCTTTCATGTTTAGAATTCTCACAGAATTTGCTTGAAAAAAGTTATATATTCCTTGGATACCAATTTTCCAAGATGATATTTGACTTTATCTCTTAAGGTTTAGGTGAGGGGCCAAGCAGTGCTCTACCTCTTCTGTTCTTAGCAGTCTTCACATGTGAAGGCTCTATTCCCATGACTCGCCATTGGACTAAATACCTTTAGCTGATTGTTTTGCTTTGTCCGAGCCACAGGTACTTGCCTTTTGCCTATTGAGCTGAGAGTTAAGTAGGACAATTCTAGCCTTGGAAGAACATGAAAAATTTGAGCAGTACAATGGACCAGTTTTAGGTCAGAAAACTGAACATCATTTTCTGTGAAACTTAAGTAAACATGTTCCAGCGTCTATTACTATGGTGGTATGGTTGTAAGAATAGTTATCTGCTTATGATACTTCTCTAGTTAGGATCTTTTCATTATTTCAATTTTTAAGATAAATTTGTCTGCTTAGATTTTTCAAAAGTCTCCTGCACAGTCTTACTTTGGACTTCATGATAAGGGCTTTTCCAATGAACAGGTTTTCAGAATGTCACCTGTGGAAAGCAGGGGAATGGGAAGCGTGTGTGAGTACGTGAGTGTGTGTGTTCTTTCCCTATACCATATATCCTGGCTCACACACCTACTGTTGTCAATGAAAACAGGCCCAATTAGTTTTTCTCATCACATTTTCTCATTTTTATAATTTTTCACGGGATGAATTTTAAATGTTGGATTGCACTCATGGTTTAGTTGGCTTCCTACAGAACTTCTGTCCTGTGGATCAAGGGGACGATCTCTTCTTATGTGTATAAGAATATCTCTTACCTTTAACAGTCCTTTTAAAGTCTCTCTGATATGTCGTCTGGGCTTCTTAATAGTGTCTATTGTACTGTCATATGCATGAACATGCATTCGTGAGAAGAGTCAGTCTGACAAAGCATGAAGTCACGACCCCCTAAAGAGTTTCACAATACGGTTAGACTGAAAGGGTAGAGAGAGTAGTAGGGCAAATTTGGGAGTCATTCGGCATTCATCAGTGGGGGAATATCAAAGACTGTCAGATGGAAGGAGGGACGATTTTGTTCCATGGCGTCCTTGTGCACTTCAATGGCACTGAACTTCTACTTGGACATCTGGTGCCACAGTTACCTCTCACTCTGCTCAGGAGACGGTTTATGAAAACAAGTGAGGGCTGTTCTGTTCTGTTCCTTCCTTTAGCTAATGTCACTCCAAAATTTTCAACAAAGATACTGATGAGAAATAAAAAAAGAGTTGAAAACAGAGAGGAAGTGTAAGTCATGCATACTTAGGCAATTAGAAAAATGCTCAAACCATTCAGTAAAATCTTATTTTTCAAGAGACCTCACTTGATAAGAAATTCAAGCAATTCTCATTCCATAAACATTAATATCTGGCTTTGAATTAGGAGAAATTTTTTAAAAATTTTGAATGAAAATATCTAAAATGAAGAGAATTTTCATAAAGAACATAAAAAACTGACAGAATAAATCAGGTTTATGTTCATCTGTGTTATAACATTTTGCATAGGGGAAGACAAATAGGAAAGTTATAATTTAGAAATTTATTAAGACATCTTAGTGTAGTGCGTTTATATTTAATGTTTGCCTTTTTCTCTATAATGATACAACCCAAGTAAAGACTGATAGAGATTGGATCCCTGATATGAAGTATATAATATATAATTTAAATATCTTCAAGGAATAAACACACACATATATATATACACATGCACACACTATTTAGCATTTAGCCATGGTATCTAAAATCCTTTAATATCCCACATCAAGGTTACTAAAATAAAACAAAGAACAACCCATAAAGAGCATAAAGTATCTCACCTATGAATAATTGATATTTAAGGCTACCTGTTTTCTATTATAAGTGTTTTTACAGTAAAAGCAATCCATCCTTATAAGCCAGTTATTAGTGTCCTCATTTTACCCTTGTGAGAAAACTGACACATTGTATGTCACATTGCGTGTCATCAAAAGGAACTAAATTCTAGGGAGAGGCAGGGGAGGGGAGGAGGAAGGATGGGTGGAGGGAGAGTAGTTGGTGGGACCACACCTATGGTGCATCTCACAAGGGTACATGTGAAATTTACTAGGTGTAGAATAGAAATGTCTTAACACGATAATTAAGAAAATGCCGTGAAGGCTGCGTTGACCAGTTTGATGAAAGCATTTCAGATTGTGGGTAAAACTAGCACATTGTATCCCATGATTGCATTAATGTACACAGTTATGATTTAATTAAAAAAAAAAGCAACTCCATTCTACCACCGTAACCTCCCCCAATCTTCCTCTTGCTTCTCAACAAACGAATATTTATTTTGTTCTTATAAAAAGATGGCCAGAGGCAGGCAATTGCTTTCAGCAGCTGAATAAACCAATGCTAATTTCTTTAAAAATCTCTTGGCCATTTCTTTGTGTTTGCAACATGGCTGCAGCAGTGACAGCCATCACTTTCTGTAGCCAAAGAACAAAGAACATGAGAGGGAAAAGTTGCATCAGCCACAGCTGCTCCTTTTTGTAAAGAAAGAAAAACATTTCTCATGAATACTCCTAGCAGATTTTGGCTTAATTTTTTAAAAAAACTTTTTAAAAATAATCAAGTACAGTAATATATAACACGGTGCACCAACTCAATGACTATCACAAACTTAACACTTAGGTCAAGTAAAACATTGTTAACCTTTCAGAAACTCCTCACTTTGCCTTCTCCTAATCACAGTTTTTCAACTTTTGCTAGATATTGTTGGATAATTGTCCATTTACTCTCTACAGTGGTGGTTCTAATTTACCCTTTCTATTGCAACTTGTTTTAGGAAGCCCTGCCAAAATCTGCATTATAAAAATTTTGGTTTTCCCATTCTGATGAATATAGAGTGTTATATGTATGTTATATCACTGATTGTTAGTGCCTTTATATATCTTTTCATATACTTATTTGCCATTGTAAATTGTTGTTATAAATAGCCTCTTCATAGTCTTTGGACATTTTTTCTCTTTTAAAAATTTACTGATTTGTAGTTATTGCTTTTATGTAAGGGATACTAAGCTTGTACACATTGCAAATACTGTCTCTCTAGTTATCTCTTATTATTGAACTTTATGGTGCTTTTTGACTGAGGAAAGTATTTAGTTTTGATATAGCCAAATTTATCACCCTCTTTTGAATGTCCTTTTATGACTGGCTTATTTAAGAAAAGTTTAGTACCCCATATCATACAGAAATCTTTCTCTAACACCCTATCATAGCTTTTATTTTCTTTTTTTTTTTTTCATAGCTTTTATTTTCTAACAGATAGGTATTAAGGTCAAATTCCATACAACGTTATTTTAAGATTAAAGAGAGTGAAAAACAGAATAAAATCAGAAAAATTGCATTTAGGCATTGGCTCATTTGGAATTTATTTTATTTATGGTTTTTAGAATTTTTGAGTATGTATGTGTATTTGGAGTTTTTCTTAATTTTTATTGTAATACTTTTGGGGGGTTACTTTTTGGTTTTATTACAACTGTGTATACTAGATTAGTCTTGTCTTTTTTTTTTTTTTTTTTATAAAGAATTGGTATGTCTTTAAAGTTTCCTGTTAATCCACAGGTTTCTCTTCTATTCCTTTCTTTTCCTTACAATTTTTCTGATAAAGAGTTAGAGGTGTAGGATCCATAGGGTTCATCACAGACCAGGTTTTAAAAATTGGGTACTCACATAAGCGTTCACCATGTTTCTCTGTCCTCTGAATTTCCCATGAATTGGCAGCTGGTTCCAGAGGCTGGATCAGACTTACGTTTGGCACAAGTAGATGGAGTACCGTGTTCTGTTCTTTCATGAGGAAGCATATCATGTCTGGTTTTCTCTCTTTTTGAAATATGGCAGTTTGTTGATGCTCAAAACCAACATGTATTAATTTATTGGAGTGTGAAAAATGTTGATATTCTATTATTTTTTTTCCGAATAGTTGATATTCCTTTATGATGTTGACTCTTTTCTATTATTTAATTGTCTAGTTTTAAAGTTAGATAGGGGGCGGAGCCAAGATGGCGGACTGCAGCCAGCTTTTTACAGAAGCTTCTGTCCAGAAGGAGGCTGAAAGGACAGAAGTTTAGCTAATTAGCTGATGGTTTGGAGCAGAGCCAAGAGAGAAGATTGAGGAGCACACTTCAACCTTCCTGAGGCGAGCTGCGACCCCAAAAAGACAACCAAAAGGTA
>CAUYQV010076891.1:0-40885 GCA_963574575.1 Galagoides demidoff
CCTGTGGTCCCAGCTACTTGGGAGGCAGAGGCAGGAGACTCACTTGAGCCCAGGAGTTGGAGGTTGCCGTGAGCTGTGATGCCACAGCACTCTACCCAGGGGGACAGCTTGAGGCTCTGTCTCAAAAAAAAAAAAAAAAAAGAAAAGAAAAATATAATCCCTGCCCTCAGGAGGGCTTACAAAACACTCCCAGAAGATAAAGCATTTACCCAGAGCATAGCTGAAAAGTACTTACAATTCATAAACCATCTTCGGATAATAAAGTCCTGAGTCAATCCAGAAGCTCTGGAAACTTAAAATGATTACATTTCAAAAGCAGCTTATAAGATGATTGTTTCAAAGTTAGAACACACTTTACCAACAGGAACATTATGAACAAACGCTGAATTGGATTTATAGATTTGCCAAAGAAACCCATTTAATTCACAATACAGTATGTGAAAATTCTGTCTGTATGTTTGGTATGAAAATATAGTAGAAGGCAAAAGTGTTAAATGCAATCAGAAAAAAAAATTGGAAAATAAAAATGATTTTATTTTTTGAGACAGAGTCTTACTTTGTCACCCTGAGTAGAGCACTGTGGCATCATAGCTCACAGCAACTTCAGTCTCTTGGGCTCAAGCAGTCTTCTTTTTTTTTTTTTTTGAGACAGAGCTTCAAGCTGTCCCCCTGGGTAGAGTGCCAAGGCATCGCAGCTCAGAGCAACCTTCAACTCCTGGGCTCAAGAGAGTCTACTGCCTCAGCCTCCGAAGTAGCTGGGACCACAGGCACCCGCCACAATGCCTGGCTATTTTTTTTTTTCAGTTGCAGCCATCATTGTTTGTTTGGCGGGCCCAGGCTGGATTCGAACCCACCACCTTAGGTGTATGTGGCTGGTGCCTTAGCCACTTGAGCCACAGGTGCCGAACCTCAAGCAGTCTTCCTGTTGGGACTATAGGTGCCCACCACAACGCCAGGCTATTTTTTTTTTTTTTTTTTAGAAAAAGGGTCTCGCTCTTGCTCAGGCTGGTCTTGAACTCAGGAAATCCACCCACTTCAGCCTCCCAGAGTGCTAGGATTACAGGAGTGAGCCACCGTGCGTGGCCTAAAAATGATTCTTAGACTTATAAAATATACCGACATATTTTGAATACTGAAGCTTGAGAAAGAGCCTCTTTAATTAAAGCAGATAGATGAAGATTTCTGTGGAGATTCTGAAGGGGATCTATTTCAAGAGCACTTGTGACCTTTCAGGTACCTCTATTGTAACCCCAAATCATATTTTTTTTATTTTCATTCACTCATCCAACAAGTATTTATTGAGGATCTCTACTGTGTGTCAGGCACTGCTCTAGGCATTGGGAATAGGTAAGCATGCATGGAGAATATATAGGAAAAAGGAAACTTATATTCTACTGGAGGAATGGTGGGAAAAACTGACAAGTGCTTTTCCCTGAAGGAGCTTTGTCATTACCATTACTCTATGATCAGTATTTATCACCCTACATGACCAGAGTTGAAAGTTCTCTTTGTCATCAAATGGAACTCAAGAAGGGAAGGGAATATATAAGGGTGCAGATATTTCCTAAGGTTTCTGACAACAGCCACAAAATGGTAAAGGAATACATGTGAGAAAAAGATTAGTCTACTTATGATAGAAAAAAAAAATAATGAGCATAATTCCTTTGAAGGGGAAGAGAAGTTAGATCAGACAGAAGTCACCAAACCTTGCCACCAGTCATGCATAGAGAGCCTGGGCACTGTGACATGTGATTTGGAGGAGAAGGTAATCTGCAGTGGCCTTTTAGACCTGTCTTGAACATTTTTTTTCCTCCTCTTTCTCTTTTCCCTCCCTTTTCCCTGGCTCCCACCCTTCTCCTTTGCCCTCCATCCTTCCCTGCCTCCCTTCCTTCCTTACCCAAACACCTATTGGTGATCCCCAGACATTATAGCAAGCATTAGAGATACAAACATGAATTTGACATAATCCTGGCCCTCAAGGAGTATATAGTCTAGAACAGTGTTCCCAACTCAGGGATTAATTATATCTAGGCATGGTAATTTCAACTATTCAACAACCGGTGTGGCACAAGCCAACCAATCAGAATGTATGCCAGTCAACATTCAAGTGTGGGGGCTAGAAGCCCCCTGCTATGCCAGTAGTTACATAGTAGAGAAGTAGAAGGTCCCGAGGGAGGAGCTGGAGTGTCCAGGACAAGTGGGTGGACAAGAAAAATTAGGGCACACAGTTTTAGATCAGTAACTACTTACCAAGTTGCAGAAAGGTATTTATTATTTAAACAATGACTGTCATTTAACAATGATATGACTGTATCAATGGATATCAACTAAGTCCTTAGCTCTACCTATATCCAATGCTTAAAAAGATTAAGCTGTGGGACTATGTGAGCAAGGGAAGATTTCCTGAGTGAGTCTTGATCTTAGTCTTGAGAGAAATGATTGGCATCAGTTGATGAAGAAAAAGGAAACCACCTGAGATGGAAATGGATAAATCATGTACAGAATGCCATATAGGAACCAAGCTAAGTGGAGTTGTGGGTAGCAAGAATGTATTATAATACAATTGGAGGTAAATTTAGAAAAATGGGTTTTATGCAGCAAAAGAATGAAAAGGGTACTGATTGGTTGTGGTCTTAAGTTGGGGAAAAAACTTATATACTATGGCTAGGAGCTTAGTTCTGATATAGCAGGAAAAGAGGGAGGGACCCTCTGTATATTCTTGAGTATGGAAAGGTATATTGAAAGTGACATATGAAGGCAAATAATCTGCTGGCTATATTAAGAAGAGACTAAAGAAGTCAGAAGCCAGTTTAAGAGACTACTTCAACAATCCTGGAAGAGTTAATTATGACCAGGATGGTGACTATGAAAGCAAAAGGAAGGGTGTAATCTAACAGATAGATATCTCAAGACCAGGTAATGAGTGGAGAACAAGGAATCAACAATAAAAATAATATATATCATCGTAAATACAATAGCTGCTTTTCTAAACATCCAAAGGAAAATGTAAGCCTATAATACCAATTCCTTTAAAATAGTAAATTTAACTATGTAATGATCCTATTTAATTCACAAAGTAAAGATCCCAACTTTTGAAGACAAGGTAGTATGAATTGATAATCTTTTGACACTAAGAACAGTGCTGCTTCATGACATTAACAAGGAACAGCATTAAGCTAAATTTGCTATTGCTCCCTTATATCAGCATAGAGACTATATGTGCCATCAAATCATTGACATTTACCTGAAACCTACCAGATTTCATTGTTCTGATGTTTGGCTTACTTCCTAAAAATCATTTCCAAATGAAACTTTTATCTGTTGAGGATGGGAAGAAATGCTTGATTTTTAACTAAGTTAATTTTCAGTTGACTCTGAAGATAACAAGGAGGCTTTAGGAGCCTAATTAAACCACGAATTTGCTCTAATTACTTTAGCGGCAGACTGCTAGAAAACAAAAGCAGCAAACAGAACCTATTCTGTGTGCAGCAGTCAGGCATTTGATGGTTGTTTTCTCCAGCAGAGGTTTTGAGTAGCACAGAAGTGAAAAAGCAGAGAAGCAAAGCCATCACCTACAAACAGTGGCTTGCAGCCACAAATCACAGGGCAGTACTTAATCCTGCATAGTGCAGAAAGCATCTTTCTTTGTACATGGTTTTATTTATGTCAAAACACAGAGAAAGCAGTCATTATCACTGACATTTTTTAAAACCAAGGTTAGCACCACATTTTTTTTATCAACATAATTGGAAGTTAGCTCACAAAAATTACAGAGTTAATACTCAGAGAATAATTTATACATTGGGTAAGAATAATAATTCTTTTACACAAGTGACTTTTCCTATTAGGGTTTCCTCTCACAAATAATGTCATTCGTATTTGAGGCAACAGTTTGGTTTTTAAGCTAAGAAAATCCACACTTCAAGGATCCATTTTGATTTTAGTACAAGTTGACTTTGGAATACTGATGATCATGTAAGTAAAGACAGAAGCAGCTGAGTTTTTATTATCACTGACTAGTCAATCAGTTAAACAATTGTTTTTTAAAAATGAGATTCACATAAAATTCCTTATAAAGGCAAATCACATTGAAAGTATATTTCTTCATTAGATGGAATCTGTTTTAAAGGTATTGTGGCTCTTTATTCATTTACCTTAGCTTATGTAAAAGACCAGCTGCAGCGCTTGCATTTTTTTTTTTTCCTCAGCTAAACTGGCAAACCAAATATTATATGTTTTATTATTTCTTATCCCTCGTTTAAAAAATTTGTGTGTGTCGTCTTCTTGGTTTGGAGTCCAAACTTTAGAGATGCTACAACTGAATATGAACAGCTACTTTTGCTTTCTAGGGTAACTTGGTCCTAAAAAGAGCAACAAAAAATTCTGAGACAGGAATCTATAAGCAAAGATGAGTAGAGCATTAAAGCAACCACCTGGTGAATTCAGGCTAAATACAAAGTCTCTACTTTTTGTCTACACCACCTAGGTGTCTGTTTTATTGTGCCTATGGGGATCTGACCTAAACTATTAATAAATGGCCATTCGATATCATTAAGTTGTCCGAGAAGAAAATTGAGATATATATCAGACAAGCTGCAGCATCTGGTACAATTCAGTAAAAATGATCTCTTCCAGAGAGCTTCAGTGCTGAAACAACTTTAGAACTGAGGAGGTTTGGTTGACCTATAGGAAGAAGAAAACAATGTTCTTCTAGTCTGATAGTCTTCCTGTTCACAAGTATTCATATTTGCCAGATTCTCTCCCATTATAGTAAATATACAAAGTAAAATGAGACATCTCATTCTATCTCTATTTCCACTTTGCTGGAGTCAAATAATATACCTTGGGTACAAGATGCTCGGCACTGTTAATCTTTCTTTCACTGTAATTGTTTAAAAATTATTTTCACACTCTTTTCTAACACATTGGCTAGTGATAGGTATTTTCCCCTAGAATAGAAAATAATAAAGTTTTGTTTAAGAGTGACACATAAATTTAACTTATTTAGTTTGTTGATAAGAAAAAAAAACTTAGTTTTTCCTTTAAAAGAGGGTATAATCTTAAATATACAAGATCTTTTAAAAGGTTAGAAGTGACCATGGTGACATTTGTGTTTATCAACAGCTCCCTTTTAAACTGCATTACAAGCTGAATTGTGCCAAACTGACACATCTTTCAAAATAGAAGGGAATTAGGTTTAAGTGCTATGTTTTATATCAATAGACTGGGAAATAAACATGTGACAAATGTGAAAAAGTTTTAACATATTTATTATGTGAACAAATCACACAATAAAAAATACTGAGACTCCAAGAGATAAGGCAAAAGACATAGACACCTTACAGAAGATAATACATTGTCAGTAAATATACAGAAATGTTTTCTCTCACTAGTAAACAAAATGCAAATGAAAAGAACAGAATGCCATTTCACCCATCTTATCAGTGATTTTTCAAAACTAAGAAATGTCCAATGCTGGCAATCAGTGTGGTGACAGAGTAAACTGATACTTTTTTAAAAAAAATTATGTATCAAATCTTTAGACCTTTTAGCCCACCAATTCCAATTCTCAGTTTCTGCCCAAAGAGTTACTTTAAACATAAAAAGCTAAGCTGTGGGTACAAGATATTCATTGCAGCATTATTTACAATATCAAAGAATTGCAAACCATCTAAATACCCCAAAGCATAGGGTTCATTAAGTATATTAATATACATTAGCTGTGTAGAATATTATTATGCATTTTAAATTATGTGTAGGCTGATTCATAATGCAAGGACATTTTACCATGTAATCCTAAGTGAAAAGAACAGGATGCACAATTATATAGATATTTTTTAAGCCTCTCAGAATTTTAAAATCTCTTCAGTATTTTGTAAATTTCATTTCATATACATTTTAATGTTTTCAATGTATTCTAAAACATCATGTTATTAGTTGAAGCATTTTGTTTTCACATTATCTATCTAATGCAAAACCTTGTTCTTTATAATGCCTACCATAAAAATCCCAAATGAGAATATTCATTATCATTTTAGTGGTAAGTGCAGTGAATCTTGTATATATGTGCCCACACAGCTGAAACAAGTACAGCTGAAACAAGTAGGGAGCAGTCCGAGTCAGGGCTCTTGCAGCATCCATACTCATTCTGCTTCCATCTCCTTTCAGAAACCACACGTGGATAATGCTGGACTTATAAACCATTCTCAGCTAAGGGAATGTTAATGACTGTTTCTAATATTTTAGAGGCAACCAAACCAATTTTCCTTCCCCCAGAGTATTAAAAGGAGCCAATTATTCAAATACATTTATTCTGTTTCTAACAAAAAGCAAATTCTTAAAAGGGCAAAGATGGGGTCTATTTTTATGACATATTCACTGCCTAGTCTACTGATAAATTTTCTACATAACACCATTTGCGGTATCAATACTAAGGCAAGAATGAACTGGAATTCCATTCACTCCGAGAAAAATACCAAATGTCTCCCCTTTCCCCTCTCCAAAATCCTTCTTTGCAAATGTGATCACTTCGTTGACACTTCAGGATCATCTCCACCCTCAAGAATCTGAAATCCTATTCAAAGATAAACTGGGAGGGGATTGGGGAAGAGGGGGAAGAGAGGGAGAGGGAGAGAAAGAGAAGGAGAGAGAGAGGGAGAGAGTAAGGAGAGAGAGAGGGAGAAAGAAAGGGAGAGTGTGTGACAGGGAGAGAGGGGGAGAGAGGGAGAGAGGAAGGAAGAGAAGAAGGGCAAGAGGGAGAGAGAGGAAGAGAGAGGGAGAGGGAAAGGGGAGAGGGGGAGAGAGGGAACCGGGAGACAGGGAAAGAGGGAAGAGGGGGAAGAGGAGGAAGAGGAGGGAGAGGGGGGAGAGGGGGTACAGGGGGAATAGGAGGCACAGGCGGAAGAGGAGGCAATGGGGGGAAAGAGGGAGAGAGGGAAAGAAAACACTTCAGGAGGTTGCACTTACACTCCAGCAGTTTTCCCAGAAAAAAAGGGAGGCAGTAGTTTTGAAATGCAGAACTTGCAAACTGTAAGGTGGCAAAGATCTTCTTTTTTTGACGCGAGGATGTTAAATATATTCTGGAGTATGTACTCAGCATGGTCCTTTGTTCTAGATACAAGCTCTGGAGCTTTATTTTTCTAAAGTTTTTCAGTCTCACTCAAAGAAAGAGAAACTCGATATTCTGGGATTCCTTTAAAGGCACCTTTCAAAGCATCTTCCACAGAAAAATATCATGACAGCTCAACACTGGTGTATTTCAGTAAGAATCCAGCCCTATTTTTTTTTCAACATGGCTGTACACTGTGCAGGCCCCCAAATTTGGGCTTTCTCATCAGAGATAGCCAGAAGCAAAATCTTTAACGAACCTGTACCTCGTGGGCTAGAAATGCAGTCTGGTTAAAGACTATGTTCGTTTTTAAGGAATCGCTATTATTTGCGGGCACTGGAGTCGCGGGCTTTTGTCAGGGGCGGCGCGGGCTCAGGAGTGCCTGCAGCGCGGTGGGCTGCAGGTCTAAGGCCCCAGGTCGTTAACACGTTTTTTGAGGGTGCTTTCTCTCCGAAGAAGATCGGCCCGTGGTGCTCGGCAGAAGGGAGTGCAATAGACCCTGACGGGAATAGAAAATTTAAGTGAGCGACAGGGAGTAGGGGGGACGCTCCAGCCAGTACCGGTTGCTAAAGCTCTGGGATTTGCAAGAGTTTATCACCTCCATTAACAACTACTTGCTGGAGGGTTGTTTACCGCCTGAGCTCACCAAGGGGGCAGCCAAGCCCCTCCAGGCCCCCAGCCACGCCCCCTCGCTCCCCTCCTTCCTGCCAAAGTAATGAATTCGGGGGGCCGTCTTCTTGCCGGGCCCTCCCATTGGCTCCAATCCCAACCAATCACAGCCCTGTAACAGTTTCACCTGGCTCCCGCTTCCCAAATAAAACAAACAAACCTTCCCGCGATGATGCCAGCCCCGCTCCCTGGCGCCTCCAATGCCGCTTGTGCTCTGCCCCTCCCACCACCTCTCGCCCCCTCCAGCCTCTCCAGCCTGACTGTGGCGCCCCCGCCTGGCCCTGGTGTCCAGCGTCTCTCCGGAGCCCTCCAGGCCTTGTCCCGCCCCCCTCATGCCTTGGATTTCTTGTTAGGATCCTATGGCCAGAGATCCTCGCCCCCTCCTGCGGGTCCTCCAGCAGCTCACTGGCCCCGAGATTCACCGAGAGGGTCCCAGCCTAGCTGGGGGTGGCTCCGCCTCCCAGGCCCACCGCCCCAGCCGTTGCCCACCTCTAAGGGTGGCCCCTCGAGCCCCTCCGTTGCGCAGGTAGCAGAATCCGCAGCGGCCGCCGCGTGAGGCAGCGGTCACGTGTTGTTTTGCCCGCTGCCGCGCGCAGTGTGGAGTGGGCGGGGGCGAGCGCTCAGGCGGGAGGGGGCTGGGGCGGGCGGACGGGGGTAGACAGCCTCCCCTCGGCCCTCCCTTCCCCGAGTCCCCCCTCCCTTTCGCTCACCTTAAAACCACCGTGCATCACCATGGCGAGTTGCTCCTTCGCTCGCGACCAAGCGACGAGGAGCCTGAGAGGTGCAGCAGCAGCAGCAGCAGCAGCAGCAGCTCCAGCTCCAGCTCCAGCAGCAGTGCCGACCACGACCACCCCGCTTCTTTCCCCAGGAACCGCGACCGCACTCATTGGGACCGGGTCGTCTTGTCCGGGAGCCATGTGGCTCTCTCCAGCCACAGGTTCTCGGTCAGACTCCGAGTCTGAAGAAGAGGATCTGCCCGTCGGGGCCGAAGTCTGCAAACGCGGCTACCTGAGGAAGCAGAAGCATGGGCACAGGCGCTACTTCGTGCTTAAACTCGAGACCGCCGACGCCCCGGCCCGGCTGGAATACTACGAAAACGCCAGGAAGTTCCGGCACAGCGTTCGCGCCGCCGCCGCTGCAGCTGCGGCGGCCGCCTCTGGCGCCGCGGTCCCCGCTCTCATTCCGCCGCGGCGCGTAATCACCCTCTACCAGTGCTTCTCTGTGAGCCAGCGAGCAGACGCCAGGTACCGACACCTCATTGCCCTTTTCACCCAGGACGAGTACTTCGCGATGGTGGCCGAGAACGAGTCGGAACAAGAAAGCTGGTACTTGCTGCTCAGCCGCCTCATCCTCGAGAGCAAACGCCGCCGCTGCGGCACGCTCAGCGCACAGCCGGACGGAGAGCCGGCCGCGCTAGCGGCCGCAGCGGCGGTGGAGCCACCCTTCTATAAAGATGTGTGGCAGGTAATAGTCAAACCCAGGGGGCTGGGGCACAAAAAAGAGCTGAGCGGCGTGTTCCGGCTGTGTCTTACCGACGAAGAGGTCGTGTTTGTGAGGCTGAACACCGAAGTGGCCAGCGTGGTCGTCCAGCTCCTGAGCATCCGTCGCTGCGGGCACTCAGAGCAGTATTTCTTCTTGGAAGTCGGTAGGTCCACCGTCATCGGTCCAGGAGAGCTCTGGATGCAGGTTGATGACTGTGTGGTGGCCCAAAACATGCACGAGCTGTTTTTGGAGAAGATGCGAGCCTTGTGTGCAGACGAATACAGAGCCCGCTGCCGCAGTTACAGCATCAGCATCGGCGCCCACCTGTTAACCCTGCTGTCCGCTAGGAGGCACCTGGGCCTGCTGCCGCTTGAGCCCGGCGGCTGGCTCAGAAGGTCCCGCTTTGATCAGTTTCGCCACCTCCGGGCCCTCGGTGAAGGTGAGAGTGAGGGTGACGAGGAAGAAGAGATGCTCTTCACCAGGCGCTTTGGAGCACCCAGCGTGCCTCTGCCCCTCTCCAGGCAAGGAAGACTGCACCTGCCCAGAGAGCGAAGGTCTAGGAGAGCGGTTTCAGTGCCGGCCAGCATTTTCCGCCGCTTAACCCCCAGTCCTGTACGTGCCCCGCAGCCTGAAGAAGCCCGGAACGACAGAGCTTGCCTGTCTCCTGAAGCAGCTGGCTCTGGTAACTCTGGAGAGGAGGAGAATCCTCAAGGCAAAGAGAATCAAGAAGAAAGCGGAGATGACTACATGCCCATGAACAATTGGGGCTCAGGCAATGGACGGGGTTCAGGAGGTGGCCAGGGCTCAAGCGGCCAGGGCTCCAGCAGCCAGAGCTCCGGAGGAAACCAATGCTCAGGTGGGGGACAGGGATCCAGCGGTGGCCAGGGCTCAAGTGGCAACCAGGGCTCAAGTGGCCAGGGTTCAGGAGGCCAAGGTGCAGGAGGAAACCAGTGCTCAGGAGATGGCCAGGGCGCTGCAGGTGGTCATGGCTCAGGTGGTGGCCAGGGAGCTGGAGGTGGGCATGGCTCAGGCCGTGGCCAAGGACCTGGAGATGGCCGTGGTTCAGGTAGTGGTAAGAAGTCTGGAAGGGGCAAGGGCTCAGGAAGTGGGAAATCTCTGAAGAAAAGGTCCTACTTTGGCAAGTTCTCTCAAAGCAAGCCACAGCAAATACCACCACCACCACCACCACCACCCCCATCCCCTCCAACTGGAGCAACTGCAGGGAAAGGGAAGTCAGGGGGAAGATTCCGACTTTATTTTTGTGCTGACAGAGGAGCCGCAAAAGAACGAAAAGAAGCCAGAGAAGTGAAAGATCCAGAGATCCCAGAAGGTGCTGCTCGGGGTCCCTACAGACCCAGAGCTTTTGATGAAGATGAGGATGACCCATATGTGCCAATGAGGCCAGGGGTGGCTGCCCCTCTTGCGAGCTCCAGTGATTACATGCCAATGGCTCCTCAAAATGTCTCAGCTTCAAAACGTCATTCTCGATCACCTTTTGAAGACTCAAGGGGGTACATGATGATGTTCCCCAGAGTGAGCCCACCACCTGTTCCAAGTCCTCCAAAAACACCAGATCCTGATAAAGAGGATGACTCAAAGGACAATGACAATGACAGTGACAGTGACTACATGTTTATGGCTCCTGGAGCTGGTGCAATTCCAAAAAACCCCAGGAACCCTCAGGGTGGCTCTTCCTCCAAAAGTTGGAGCTCCTACTTCTCGCTGCCAAATCCTTTTCGGAGCTCCCCTTTGGGACAGAGCGACCACAGTGAGTATGTACCAATGTTACCTGGAAAGTCCCTGGGGATGGGCCTAGACAAAGAAGCCTCTAACTGGGGCCCCGAACATGCAGCTTCAAACCAGCCAGTTGAGGGGTTATTCTCAAAGCCTGGAGATGGGGGGTCACCTTCAAAGCCTTTGGATGATGAGCCCTCAAATGATAAGGCTGAGAGACCTAACCTACTATCTTTTATTACAAAAGGAAATGAAATCAACCCAAACTCAGAAAGTCCCACACAGGAGCAGAGAGAAGCTGACAGCTCTAGTGACTATGTTAACATTGACTTCACTGAAAGAGATAGTGATATGCCAGCTCCCTCTCCTCAAGGACTGCCAGGTTCCTGGGGCATAATTGCTAACCCCAGACAGTCAGCCTTTTCTCCTTACGTGAATGTTGAGTTTGGAGTGCCATTTCTAAATCCAGCAAGCAACTTCTCAGATCTTTTAAGAGCTATACCAGGTGCCAACCCCCTATTTCTGGATGGTGCTAGGTGGCCACTTCTTCCTCTTCCTCCCAGTGCTACAGGTAGCAATGCTAATGAGGAAGAGGGTGACTGCATTGAAGTAATTTTCAACCCAGCAATGACACCAGCAGTGCCTTTTGCTGACAGTGCCATTCGCTATGATGCTGAAACAGGTCGAATCTATGTGGTCGACCCATTTTCTGAGTGCTGTATGGACATTTCTCTCTCCCCCAGCCGATGCTCTGAACCACCACCTGTAGCTAGGCTGCTGCAGCACGAAGAGCAAAATAGAAGACGCCCACAAAGCCGCTCGCAAAGTTTCTTTGCAGCCTCCAGAGCTGCTGTCTCTGCTTTTCCAACTGACAGTCTCGAGGGAGACCTTTCCGCCTTCTCTGCCGTGGCTGCCGGTTTGGCAGCAGCGCCCTTAGCCGTGGGCCGGGCCTTAGCAGTGGCCTCCGCTCTCGCTGTGGCCCCGGGCATCGGCTCAGCAGCCGCGGGCTGGGAGGCCGCCTTTGGATTTAACTCAGCCTCCGCCCGCTCGTTTCCACCTGTTGCTAATGCTGCAGATGCCGAAGCAGTGAGAGGGGCCCAGGACAGAGCCCGGGTCTCGAACCTGGGAGCCCAAAACCCATCTGTAGACCTTGTCGGAGGTGAAAACGCGGCGGGCGGGCCTGGTGCTGCGGCTGCCTCTGCCGCTGCCGCTGCCGCTGCCCCTGCTGCTGCTGCTGCCGCCGCCGCCGCCGCTGCTGCCGCCGCCGCTCCCATTCCTCCCCCCCCACCTCGTCGCTGGGTGCCAAGACCCCCAGAGAGAGAAGATTCTGACAACGACCAAGACGACGACGACGACGACATTTACGTGAGAATGGACTTTGCCAGACCTGACAAGAAGTTCTGACTCTCCCAAAAGAGGTTAGTAATTTAAAATTAATTTCCCTAAAATTAATAGTCACGGTTTAATGAATCAGTGTGCTATGACAGTGTTAGGGATATTTCATTAATTGGGGCTCTTTAACATGGAGGGTAGGATTCAGGTTTAATTATTCACACAATGCCTTTTCGATCTTGGCAAAAATTAAGTTTTTATCTAATCATCAATGTCTTTATCTAGACAGAACCAATTATCGCTTAAACATTGGCTCTATTTCTTAAGAGTAGCTAAAACTCAAGGACAGGACATGGAGCATGAGGATGCTTTTTAACATTCTTCCCCATCAATAAATGATAATGCAAAGCAGGACATCCAGATCGTGAGTTGAGTTCCGTCACCTCATTTTCAAAGGAACAACTAAGAGCTGCTTTTCTGCAAATGCCCATATTTAAATGTAGAAATTTAATTATAGCACAGAATATTAAGCAGCAGCAATCAACTGTTTACCTTTGGGGAAGATATGCTCTGCAAGTTATTTTTAAAAAAACAGTCATTGTTATGCTAGCTTGCTGTGCCTTACCAAGAAGGTTGAATCAAATTGTTAGGATGAATATGTAAAGAGAATAAAACATGAATAATCGCAAACAGCAGGTGATTAAAAGAAGATAGTATGTGGCTCTGGAATGTATTTTTCTGTTGATTTTATTGTTGTTGTTTTTACACAGGTTAAATTCCAGAAACTAGTAGTGGTGACTGGCAATCACATATGCTGTGCCTCATTTTCTCCTTTTATCCCTACACCCTTCCAAAAGCGGTTTTGGTAATAAAATGATGATTGATATGAATATTGTTTCAAAAGTTTAAACAGCTTTTCAAATAAAGAATTGTTGGTGTATCTTCTGGGAGAGCAAGATAAGGCTGGGGGAAGACCTGACCCCAGGGACCCCCTACCCTGGAACAGAGGAAGGTATTAAAGGGCTCCTTTCCCAAAGGAAGAAGTGAGAAGGAGAAGGAGCTGTTGGGCTTGAAAATAAGACTTAGAGTAAATCTTTTGTGTACCACATTGTGCAGTATTGTCTGTCATCTGTGTGCCTTGAGGCATTGTGAAATGATTGCAGAAGATGTCTCCATAGTCTCAACTTCTTCCCTCTTCAGTAGAATATGCTTCTTTCCCAGTGAAGAGAAGGGATGGACCCCAGCAGTTTTCATTCCAGTGGTCAGTTTAGTGAAGATTTTTGCTTTGCTTGCTTTGTGGAATGCTTTTGTGATTGGATCTCTGCCCACTGTGCTTGATCAGGCAGAACAAGTTGGGGACTGATCACAACAGTCACCTAACAAGCTCCCTATTTAGTGCAGGTGTAGCCCCCCACCTCCCCTTTCTCTCCCTGCTATAGAAAACTTGCCACACAAAAACTCACATTTGCAGCGTGGACACATTAAAGAGTGATCATTAAAACAACAAAAGGATGCTTTGGCTTGCCAAAGGATTCTATTTAGATCTCTTTTAAATGGTGAGCTCCCACTCCAACACACACACACACACACACACACACACACACACACACGCACACAGGATCACTACTACTATTATAACCATGCATTTAAAACTTATAATTCCTTTTCCAAGAATTTAATTCATAATCAGCTTTTGAGGAACACATCTATTTTATTCTGTAAAGCACACCTGGAATTGGTCTCAAGCTATTGTTTGAGCCTAACTGAAAACACCATTTATAATTTTGATGGAGATGATGCACAGCTGCCTATATCCCTGTAACATATTCAAAAGGATGAGTTTTCATAGAGGTTTGTCTATAGTTTCCAATACTCTAGTCTTTATTTAATCAAGTATTAATAATAGTGAAATCTTACTGTTCCTAACCAAAACCTTCCAACTTCACAAGGATTATCTAGATCCAATGATCATTATCTTAGCATAAATCACTGATTTTTGACTTTGTAGATATTTTGAAGATTTAGCCTTCTCTAAATGTATTGTTTATTGAGGAAATTCCTAACTTTGAGGGACTACAGCAAGGAGGCTGTATCTTACAGGGAGGCAGGAGCTTAGGTTGAAATGTAAGAACCAATGTGGAAGCACTTTGGAATGTTAAAACACTTTATAAACGTAAAATAGTTTCCTAGTGTCATTGGATTGATACTGGAGTGAAATTTCAACAGTTTAAATTGACAATTTAGTTTCTTGAAAGAGAATTGGTCCTGAGGGTGACTCCTGCACAAAATTTGTTAGAATATTAAAAGGAGTGGTTGGGGGAAGGGGTGATAGTGTTGGTGGTGAAACATTTTCCATTTCACGAAATGACATTGGTTACCATTTTAATGCAAAGTGTATGGTACAATGTTGTCTGTGATATGTTAAGAACAGGCTGAATGATTTTGATCACTGTTTTACTATGAAGCTATCTAACAATTTTCATTCATTTCTGACCTTTCTTCATCTTCCTATCTAACACTAAAATAAAAAAAAAAGATTATGTTAGGAAATAAAAAAAGTGCTTCAACGGAGTCCCGTCTTTATCAGAAGTTATGTGTTTCAAATAATAATTTTCATTTATGGAAAGTGCTTAGAAGAACAGTGCTGGCACATAGGGCTTATACATGAATTATTATGTAGTTTTTTTACCAGTGTTGTCATTGTTATTTTTGTTATTATTACTTCTAGTATCAGAAAGCTAAATTAAAATTCTCTGTCCTCAAGTCCCACTTTTCAGGTAGTCTTTATTTGCACTTAAAATATTTTACATGGTTCTTCAGGGTTCGGATCTTTCTAGCTCTGATCTGTTAATGTAGTTTAGTCTGACTCTTAATCACTGTATGACCCTTTGCTTCTTTTACCACCTTACCTGATGTAGAATTCATTACTTCAAAAGTACGTGACATGAAAATGTGAAATTTGTCCTGATCTTTTATTCAAGAGATAGGAGGATAAAAAGGCCAGCTTAAGGAGGGGTGAGAAAATTGGTCAACCAAATTAGTAATTGTTATAATACCACTGGGTATTAAAAAGCAGAAAACAAACTGTACTTATTGGCTTTTGAAATTTTAGACATTGTTAATCACCATGAAGGAAGCCTAGGCTCTTGAGTGTTCTACTGCCAAATCTGTTGCTATAAATAATAGGTGCTAAGGGTTTTATTGTATTGATCTTATTTATTATAAATTACCAGAATAAAATCTCCACATAGTAGGGAGTTCCCAGCCACTACTGATGGGTGGGAAACATTCAATGTCCCCAAATTGGACAGTGTTTGGAGTAATGAGGCATTTGACCTATAACAATTAAAGAGGACCTCACTCAACTAAGTTAACTAAAGTTGTTGATAATCATTATTCATTTGCACTCATTCTAATTTTAAGAGTGATGCTTCCCTAGGTAAAAATGTCAACCACTGCGTAAAACATCTACTTGAAACAAGGACCAGGACTTTAATTAAGCACACCAGAATATCATACATGTATAAAAACTCAAACAAGATCTTTTACTTTTTTTTTTCCTCTTCCTAATCACCAAACCTGAACCAAAATACTTCCAAATCATTGGCAGGAAGCTGTTTGGGGAGCAAACTTGGGCTTCTCAGCATGACCCCCAAATTTTGGTGCGGGAATAGATGCAGCTGACCAGTATAGGGAGAAGTAAGAATAGTTTGTGTGATTTTAAAAGAACTGTTGTTAAATTGTCAACTTGTTGATTCAGGAAATGCTTTCCAGTTTCAGATTGCCTTATAGTTTGCAAAGCACATTCACATTCATTATTTTACTGATGGATGGTAAGTAATGGAAATGAAGCCTGTGTTGAGACTTTTCCTGTGGTCAAAAAGGTAAGTGGCAGAGCTAGCTGCAAATTCAACTGGCACATCTGATTGCAAGTCCAGTGTTTCACCCAGCATGCCACACTTCCCTGTTCTCAGGTGTTAATCTGTTATTTCCCCATTGATGATCCTTCATTATATAGGCAGTGACTGGGCAAAAATGGCAGGTTTGCTTGAATTTGATAGTAGCAAATTGTGTTATGTTGTATTCATTCAGAGCATTATAGCTGTGGAGCATCTGCCAGGGCTTGGGTAATTTTCAGGCTGTGGCTCTTAGAATAAAATAATTTAACCTGTGCTGGAATGGCATGTTTTCATTCTGATCTGGGGAGGAGTTAGCTCATTTTTACCTCCCAAACGTACATAGTGTGTGTATCTATTTAGATCACACAGAAACATTGAAAAGAAAACCTGAATTGAAGGTGCAGTCAGCACACTTCAGTAGTGATCATTTCCTGACTCAAGTTAGAATTCTCTAGTTTTCCTAATAATTCAGTGACATTTGCCAGTTATAGCAAAAAGAATTTTAATTTTTTCCTTTTTTTTTTTTTTCTCTGGCCAGGGCTGGGTTTGAATCCACCACCTCCAGCATATGGGGCCAGCGCCCTACCCTTTTGAGCCACCTGCGCCGCCCCAATTTTTTCCTTCTGCATAAAATCTGATATTCCACTCTAAACCATCATAGTGGGCAAAAACAGGATAACACGAGACATGTGGAAGAACAAGCACTGTAGAAATAGATGCTCTTCATTTGTTTAAAAAGTAAACTTGCTCTTGGCAGTCAGGCAGGCAGATTTTAGAAGTCTTGAAAATCAAATCCTCTCCTTGGGACATACAAATCCTTGTTTAAAATTAAATTCATTTTGGTTTAGCACCTTTTTTAAGGCTTTAAGACTATGTAAAAATAACCCAGACATTTTATTGGCAGTATTGGAAAATGGCTTTTGTAAAATGCTTAATTAAAGCCTGCAGTGTGTTTTGTCTAAGTGGTGCTGCCAGACAATTAGATGGTGGGGATCATTTACTAGAAAACATTGCTTGGTCCTGAGTGAGACACGAGAAATTGAAAAGCTACTTTTTATAATAATGAAATGAATACATTACAACACACTCGATGTTCACCACAGCTATCAGATTGCTAATTTTAAAGCTATTGATAAAACTGCCAAGACGATGTGCCTGCCATAGGAACTTAAAATATATTCCCTAGCAATTTGGCATCGATGATTGCTTAGGTCTTATATTTTTATCTTCTTTCAGAAAGGTAGATGCAAAACGCAAGAAATAGTAAATTTGTAAGGTTTTTTTTTTTTGTAGTGTAAACGTATATACTATTTTAGTTTTGAATTCTTTTGAAGGTACCTTTCTACGTCTGGCTACAGAATTCCTTTTAGAATGGAAAATATGCACGTAAATACTTACTTTGTGAAATAAAGTGACTGCTGCAAATATTTCCTTTAGCTTCCTGATACCCCATTTTTAGAGGTTAGATTGGCATTGATTGTTTTTGGTGAGTCTTATCTTCATGTGCCCTTTGCCAAACTTGGGCCCTTAAACCTTAATTTCAGTAAATTATGCCCTTTCCTATCTCTCTCTGGCTGAAAAGGAGAGGACCACAATGAGACTCCCACAAGGCTTACAGAGGACTTATTTCCCCAGATGTTTCTTTCTCCCACTTCCCAGCCCGCTTGCACTGTGCTTGCTGGATCAGCCTGCCTTGTAGGGATCCGTGTACAGCTGTGCTGCCTTGTTCCACTCTCACTTGTTGGCATGGAAGCAGCTGGACTGGTGTTGAAAGCTATTGTCATGGTTGGGTTGACCACAATATGTTTGCTCGTCAGACCTTCTGAATTTACTGAATATCCAATTCCCCATAAATTGTAGTCGCTGTAGCTAGTTTTTATAATTTATACAGAATATCCATAAAGTGCATGTGCAGTTTACTATGTGAAACTATTTTAAATTGCACAAGAACTTTATATCCACCCTGTATCATCTACTTCTCTATAATTCTTAATTTTCTACTTGTACACTTGAAACATAGAATATCAATGAAATCTTTATTTCTAAATTCACCTGGAAAATTGCTCACATGTAAACCCATGATGCCCTTGAAAGTCTGACCAGCAAATATGATTTTTAACTTTTGCTTTTTAGCAAGTTCTTCCTCCAGCCTTAAAGGCATAACAATCCTGTCCGCACACTCAGCACTCCCCACCCCCAAAAAAGTCCTTTATTTTGGCTGCAGCTCTAACCATAGTTTCCCTTTCCCCTGCCACCCTCCCTCTAACTATTCCAACCTCTTGAGTTTAAGGGATACTATTCCTTTTGCCATAGCTAAAAGACATGTTTTCCTAGAATCCCAAATTGACATTTCAAATACATCTTCCCACAGAAATGACAATAGGGTATAGTCAAAATAGTTTCTCTGAGAGTTTAGGAACTGCATGGGTTAAATACAGGTGTGTGCAGACAAAGCTATAACCTATCCACAACATTTTTTCTGTGAGATAATTTATTCTGAATTTCTGATAAACAATGAACTTTGGAATATGTCTTTTTTTTTTTAATTGGAGGCTGCTTATATTAGAATTCTAGCAACTTGCATTCTTTAAGTCGGCAGTAACTAAGCAGCAGAGTGAAGTGGCCCAAGTGTGCATTGGGAGGTAATGGAGAAGCTGACATGGGCTGAAAATCCTGTAGCTGATCCCCAGTTCGTGTCCAGCTAATCAAGACTGGAATGAACATGCATAAGTGATGGGGGGGGAAACAATCAGGCTGACCTTTAAGAAGATGGAACTTTACAAGTTCCATTTCTTTTCCAGATTCTCTTGGCTGTTCTGTCACAAAACTGTTGTCATCATGGGGACAAGGGTATTTTATCATCTGATCTAGGAAGGAGATAATAGTCTGGTATGATTGTTGTTATAAGGACTCGCAGCGATTATTGCTAGGTTTTACCCTGGAGTGACAGCACTTAATTTTTGTCAAGTTCTAGAGAATCATTCTCCTACATATTCACAGGGCACAGAGAGGTGTGATGATCTGATCTCATTGTCAAAACCAAAACCAAAAATGACGGCATGTACTCCCGAGATGATGCTAAGCTAACTAATACAATCGCAGCATTGTACATTCATCTTTGAGGCATAATCTTCCATTGCTCTTCCTTTCATTTTGTTGTTGTGTTTGTTCTTTGCTTCCAGTGCTTGGCTTGGCTGCCCCTGCTTGTGATTGCCGGTTGATTACAGGGATGTTGACTAATGAATGTTAGTTTATTGGGAAGAATTTCCCAAAGAACTTGAAAAAAATGTTTTTGAGTTCTAGAATAAATTGGAGTTGAAAATATCAAACAATAAGATTGGGGGGTAAAAGTACGAGAACAAGAGAGTAACTGGATAGATTGTTATAGTTTCTCCTTTTTCTGAGCAGCACGATTTTTGTTTTGGACTTCAGACCAAAAGGGATACTTTTTAACAGAGGCATATTTATGATTCACATAAAGAGCTCTGGAATACCCTAGAGGAACTGCCTTCTTGGCTCACCCTGCAAATTTCCAGGGATATGGAAGTCATGTGTGCTTTATTAGTATATTAAAGATTAATGTCCAGGTTTATATCATACAAATTAAAACAGAAAAGTTTACTTCATTTGTTTTGGAAAAGAAAATGTTACCTGGCCGATTTTTGGTAGAAGAGGTAAGAATATACTTTAACCTGTCAGAATCCATTGAGGTTTGCTTTCTTACAGAGAAAAATTCCTTGAATAGTAAATCACCCTTTAAAAGGAGTGGAATTAATTTGTTCAAAAGACCTTTAGTAAACTGAATAGGAATACACTATAAGGTAAAATCCTGTCAGGATCAAATGGGAATAACATAAAAAAACAGACCCCGTTATTAAAAGCATCAACATTTACTTTTCTGGTGGCGACATCATATAAACATGAGCAGGAGACAAATCGAAGGCATTATTTATTGTCAGTCCTGTAATACTCATTTTGCAGCATGTTCACAACCAAGTTTTAATCCTGAATTGCTTGCTTTTGCCACCCAGCAAGCTTCTGAGTTGCTTCCTTATGCTGTTCTTTGGAATGTGCTCAGGGAATGTAAACTCATTTTAATATTGGCCTAAGTGAAACAGGATTATAAAGGCAAATCTGTGGCTCAAGTTCCCATAATGCATTTCAAGAGCAAGTTAAATTATTTGGGGATTATCCTGTTTCGGATAGTGTCATTCCTTTCTCCTAGCGTAATCAAGAATTGACAAATATATTTTGTAAAATAGAAGTGACACCATGATTTGCCAGGCTTTAGTATGTTATCCGGCATTCACTAGATGCTAGTGTAGGTGTTCTAGGATAGCAGTGGAGATAGGAATCAAATTTTTAGTAGCATCTTTGTCATTTAAAGAGAAAAGGAAAGAAAAGAGGAAAACCCCAATTACACAAATGCTCCTAATTTTCAGGTTGAGTATAACGTCAATAGCATAGTTAGATGGAGCTTAATCTGCGTATTTCTGGAAAAATCCTATGAAGATATTTTTGTGTTAAAATAGTACATGCTATTAAGTGAGATACCTTTCTCACCTTAAATTTCTATTAAGATATGTAGCTTATAACTCACAATATTCTGTGATGTTGGTCTAGTCTCATTGCAGCAAATAACCTCATTGCTCACAGTTATCATAGACACCTTTCAGCCCATGTAAACTAGACACATGAAATCTAAAATTTCCTAAATGCTGATTGAAAAATTTAGTATCTTTACTAATCTAGGGCATTTATTTTTTAAAACCTTGAGATGTGGAGGAATCCTAACTAATAATCACAAGTAGGTAGGCAAGGAATGGAGACGTTCCACGCTTCGTCCAGCTGCAAGTTTGTTATGTATTTAAAACCTCTGATGAACAAACGAATAGTTAAAATGTATGCTTCTGGCTTCCTACAAAATCTTGTACTTGAAGGCTGTTCTGGAGGATGCTTTTCATGGATTCTTTTAGGTTGTCTCAAATAAAATAAACTGCCTGGTACTTATCCGTGACTCAATCTTAGAAGTAAGATTGGCATCCTGTAATCAATTTGCTGACCATCCCTATCCATTTTCCAGTCCAGCGCCGCATTGTCTGTACCTCCTTTTCCCCATTGTGCACCCTCCCAATAAGCATGAAGCCAAGAGAATAATACTGGAACATTTTTGTAGTAGACAGTTGGAGATTTCAACCAAATCTCCTTTGCAGGTATGCCTTTGTTCTATTAGAAGAAATTCAGTGATTGAGTCTGGAGACCATCACCAAGGCCCTTCTTGTGCCTTGACCTGTGCCATATGACCTGGTAGAAGCATATCAAATATATAAAAGAAGGAAAAACATTTCTTTTGTCTTTCCAATGCCTGGTTCCCTTACAGGCTCCACTAGAAGAAAGTAGAACAGTGTGCACGTGTGCAAAGCTGCTGTACCTGAGAAATGTCACAGTGGCATCCTGGGGGCGAAAGGAGTAACTACCCTCATGTCTTTGCACAGCTTGTGTTGGTATCCCTCACAGGCAGCCAGCAGAGTTGATGAGCCACTGCCATGCCAAAGCAGACTCCTCAATATCTCTCTCCAGAACTTCTAGTTAGATTTTGTTTTGTTTTGTTTTAAAACACAGTGAGGGTGAAAGTTCTCCACACTGATTCTGAAAATAACTTTTGCTTTATCTTTTTTCCTAGAGTGATTACCTTACTACAAAAACACATTTTAGAAGAGAAATGATGCTTATGGAATTTCATCTTCATCTACTCCAGATCTGCCTAAGAGAAAGAAAATTCAGAGGCTTTTGAATAGAAAGCGGTGTAAATATCTACAAGCCTACAAGTGGACTCTGGCAGTTGAGTGATCCTATTCACGCAGGTCATTCGTATTGCTGCCTTATGGATACAGTGATTTTTTCTGAGTTAAAAATAGTCGTATTGTGCTGTGTTTTTCTTTTCTGTTTTCTCTCCTCATCAATCTCTTTGAAGGGAAACAAATACTATCGAAGTGAGCATCTCGTAACTCTTGCCTTTCTCTCTTTTAAAAACGTGTTCTTACAGTATGTGTAAATATGTCCAAGAACAATTTTAAGGAGTTAAAATATTTAGATTTAATTTTGAACTTGAAAAACCTTTAAACAAGGTTGGATAAAGAAAAAAGTTGTAATAATGAGAAGGTAGGTATGATCTGGAATCTTTTTTTCTGGATACTACATACACAAGACATTTCTTGATCAAGGAATTAAATGTCAACTGATACCTTGATGGGACATTTTCAATATTTTAAGGACAGGACTAAAGGGCAGATGATCTCAGTTTTTGTTCATTAACAAAACTGCAACATTCTGTCCACATGAAATGTCAGCTAAACTGATATCTTGATTAAGCATTTACAACATTTCAAGGGCAGAACTGAGAAACAGATTATCTGTTCACATATAATATGCTGATATTCTGCCTATAAATTGATTGAACATCTCGAAACCTATTATTTTTATTTTATTTTGAACAGTACATTTTCCTCTTGAAGAAATGTTCTTCAAGCCTCCTTACAACTCCCTTCTCTGCCTCTCTGCCCCGCCCCCCTTCTCTCTCCATTCTTCTCCCTCTCTCTACCCCGCGCCCCTTCCTCTACTCTCCCTCCTATGCCCATGACTACTATGAAAAGATTAATTTCCCACTTTTGATATATTAGTGGGTATTTACCAGTCAATATTATGATTAGAACTTAAGCCAAAAGGAACCTCTTATAAGGCTTCATTTCCTTCTGGACAATGAGCCGACATAAGATGTACTAAATTAAAAACAAAAATCAGAGCAAGCTTTTCCCACCCCCCTTTGCTTGCATCTGATGGAAACCGAAATAAGATTTTGGGAACCTGGACCTTTGAGAACATGATACTAACAGGTGGTGACCACAGAGGATAAGTACAAAGGTCTTGAAGCTTGCTTAGAGCTTTGTTATGTGGTGGTACACAAGCCTTGGCTTGTCTCATCACTGGCAAACCTCATCATATCACAGATGGCTGAGTGTTTGAGTGTCTGTGTAAGTGTGTGAGTGCTAGTTGTGCGCGTGTGTGCGTGTGCACATATTTGTGTATATGCACACCTTTGTGTACCTGTGTACATGTGATCGTAGAAATGTACCTGTTGTGTGTAACTGTTTAAAAAAAAATTGCTTCGCATTTACTCTGCAACTTTGAAGTGGTGTGATATTGATCTAGAGTTTTTGCCACCCAGTTTTGATGTCTTTGAACGTGTACTTCTATCTTCAAGCTGGCATATAGTACATGTTGCTAAACTACTCTTAAGAACCGAGTTGATTTCTATCGTTTTTTGCCTTGCCTACCAACCAAAGGGATGGGGGGCTCTTCTTTCCTCCCCCTTGTGAATGGTGCTGAGGAGGAGATGTGGCTACAGTACCAGTCACTGCTTCAGTTACTGGTCACTGCTAGGGCATCCACTTCTTCAGTTCCTTCCGACTCCTCTCTCTCCCCCACCTAAGCAAATAGTGCAGTGGCTTTTGTTCATTCTGGTGACAGTGCACTCTTTAGGCAGCCTTTCTTCAAGCCTCTCTCACCATTTTATTGTCAAGTTAACTTGAGTTCACAATCGTTCAGAATTGTGGAAAGAAAAGATTGATTTGGGGGAAAATGCTACATCGCTTTATTTGCATATTAGGTTCCGGGGCTGCCAGCACACAGGGTACAGAGGGGTACGGCGCAGATGGAACACTTGCTGAATAAACGAATGGAAAATCTCATACACAACAGTCCATACAAATAGTCACAGGTACAAATAGTCACAGGTACAGCATAACACATATGCGGTCTTTTTGACACTACTTAGTTTACAGACACAATTTATTCAGTATTGTGCTGGAAGAATCGTTGGAGAGTATGTTTAAGAGTGTGTGGACCAACGTTATGACTTAACCTTCCAGCTGTTAGTTTATGCTGCTGTTAAGAAAAACCAATGGTGGAACGATTTTGTTTTGTGACCTCTACATTTCATTTGGTATCAGACGTAGTCACTTGGTCAGTAACAACTCAAATGTTGTAGTTCCAACCGCTCATTATATTGGCTATTTCTGCTTCACAGATCCGCTTTTGAGTTGCCCTCGCTTTGTCTTCCTTTGTAAATACTGTTATAGTCTTTCCTTTGTGAACATCTCATTTGCGGTTTTGGGAGACAAATTTGCAACTCTGTATAGTGTTTATATATATATACCTGACTTGCTTTTCCATAGAGCTACTCGCAATAAATGTGTTCATGCAAAAGTGATTCTTGTGTGGGTTTTTTTTTTCTTAATAACTGTTATCTCTACTCTGACATATTGTCCTGCTCTGCAGTAGAACTGACTGCATTTTCAGAATGAAGGAATTAGGGTAATTACGGATTAATGTTAAAGTTACTTTGTCTAGAAACCTGAGGCATTTCCATAGTGTTAACAAAGTCAACTCTTGATTCTCCAAATGTGGAGGTGATACTAGTACCTAACCATTTATTAAATGATCACCTGAGTTTTCATGTGGTCCATGATAAGGAGTGAATCTTATATTGAAGCAACTCCCCAAAGAAGCCAAGGTGATCATTTACAATTTTCTTCTGTCTCCTTCCCTTTCCACTTACTCGTGCCCTTTAAATCACTCTTTCTTTTTTTTTTTGCAGTTTTTTTTTTCTTTTGGCCGGGGCTGGGTTTGAACCCCCCCCTCGGGTATATGGGGCTGGCGCCCTACTCCTTTGAGCCACAGGCACTGCCCCATGACTCTATTTTTTTTTTCATTTTTAACCACTAGAAAAGTAAATGTGAGTACATGGAAAGTACACCCATAAATAGACAGCATTTTTGCACTGTTGGAATATAGATGGACAGCTTGAACATCAAGAATTTATTAGCAAATTATATGGCCAGGCTTATCAACCCAAAGTGTAAAGGAACACTAGGAAAATAATGCCCCCTCCCTTCTCCCACCCTTCATTCTTTCCTGAATCACCTTTGCCATGCAAAAGGGCGGTGAGAGTAAATAAGACTTAGAAATCAATGCCTGGCCAAGGATTGATGATGGGGGAAACATCTGTAGAATCCCATGGGAGTAGGAAGGAAGTCACAGACTGTGCAAATCTGTAAGCTCCTGTGTGTGTGTTCATGTGCAGACAATTTGATGTCCAGCTTGACTTTCCTGCACCTGAGAAGTTGTGTGCAAAATAATAATCACCATGGGAAGATGCAGACTGCTTTTATTGTTAGAAACTATTAGAAACTGTCTACATCACTGACCATTTTAGAATCTATATATTTATACATAGAGACATGGATTTTAATCCTTGCTACAAGGGGAACTATATTTTTCAAAGCATCACCCAAATGTATTTGATGCATCCCAAACAGCTCCACAAAGACAAAGAGGCACACCTGTGTTTCTCAGGCCGGATGCTCTTTGTATACTTACTTGGGAGTTTGCATCTTAATGGGACTTGAATTCCTGTAACAGTATGCATAGTCCGTGGCTTTTTTAACAAACCAGCAGAAATCACTAGAGGGAAGAATCTACCTTCAAGAGTTGGTAAACAGAGTTTCAGCTTCCCCACTTCTAGTCTCATACATAGTAACCAAATGTTCTCTCTGGAGCATGTGAAGGGGTACTGTTTGTTTGAAACACAAATCCTGTTCAGAAGACTTGTCAGGTGAAAGATGCCTAAGCACCTCCAGTGACTCCTTAGAAAAATATTGCTAGTTGCTAATTGACCCCTTGGAAATGTACCAAAATGCTTTATAAAAATGTTTTGAAAACAAAACCAACAAAAGGCACAACCTGGAAAATGTATGAGAATGTGTACAAGTAAGCCAGATCACGGCCCCCAATGTATAAAATGTGCAAAGGAGAAATTATGCAAAATGAATACCCAGCATTAGGTTCAACTGTATTCTGTTTTACAAAAACCAATTCATTTTCCCTCCAAGATATGCATGTTAATGGTGCTGGTTTTCGGGCAGCTACCTTAAGTCCCAGTTTGCTTCTTAAGTGTACTTTAGAGATAAGAAATGCAACTGAGCTGTACAAAATGAGACAACTTTCCTCCTGTCTCTTGTGCATGATAAATGCTAAAGCAATTAGTAACCACTGTTGCATGCTACATTGGAATTTGTCAGCAACCTCAGTGCTGTGCTATGTAAATGGGAGAAACTTATTTAGAATAAAGTCCTGACAATTTAGGAGGAGACCAATGATTTTACTTAGTATGAAACATTTAGGGCCATATAACCCAACTAGAAGCAATCCCCTCCTTGACTTTTCAGTCTTAGAATATTCATGATAGGATCTTCTATTTCACTGGCAGTAATCTTAATTAGCATTTGAATAACAAAAAGAGAAAGGAAATATTGAAATGAAAAGGAGATTCTTAAGTGTCCACCGAAAAATAGGAAGCTTACAGTTCCTTCTCTTTTTTCACACTTGTAATCTCCAAGAAAGTTTTCAACCTCTTTATATTTTCTACATCATGTTGAAGGAATTAACTGTAGGTAGGCAACTTAAAATATATCCACGCTCTGACTTTTGGGATTGTTGTTTTAGCTTTCCAAAAGTAGCTTAAGGGCTTGGCGCCCATACTACAGTGCTTACCACACCAGCCTCATGCACTGAATGTGGTGGGTTTGAACCCAGTCCAGGCCAGCTAAACAACAATGACAACTGCAACAATAGCCAGGTGTTGTGGTGGGCGCCTGTAGTCCCAGCTACTTGGACTTGGGAGGCTGAGGCAAGAGAATTGCTTAAGCCCAAGAGTTTGAGGTTGCTATGAGGTGTGACTCTACAGCACTCTACTGAGGGTGACACAGTGAGACTCTGTCTTAAAAAGAAAAAAAAGTAACTTAGGAACAACCTTTCTAACCTTGTTTTTTTTTTAATTGTTTTTTTTTTCTTCTTCATTGTATTTGCTCATGGGTGGCACCCATAGCTGAGTGGGTAGGGCACGAACCACATACACTGAGGCTAGCAGGGTCGAACCTGGCCTGGGCCAGATAAAACAACAATGACAACTGCAACAACAAAAGCAACAAAATAGCCGAGCGTTGTGGCGGGCACTTATAGTTCCAGCTACTTGGGAGGCTGAGGCAAGAGAATCACTTGAGCCCAAGAGTTTGAGGTTGCTGTGAACTATGAAGCCATGGGACTCTACCCAGGGTGACATAATAAGAGACTTCTCAACAACAACAAAAATACACTGTGCTCATTACAGAAAGATAGGAGACATCGGCCATTGTGCCTAGTACTTAGAATTATAGTTAACTACATTACATTAATTACAGTAGATGTAACCTATGTATTATATAAATACAAAAATAAATAGTGTGCTGCAAGACTACCATGTCTTTTTGTGGGAGTTTAGCAATGAACACTACGTCAATATTTAGTCTTCAAGGGATCTAGCTTGATAACAGTTTACAAAATTACAATAGACTTTCTGTGTACAGTTGATATTCTGGAATTGGGTTTAGAATTACAAGGACTCTTAGATATAATGTAGATCAACCTCAATTAGCCTTTCAACTATTTCTTAGTTCATCCACTTCTCACCCTTGGATAAGTTATGTCAGTCTTCTTTCCTAGTGATTAAAGTCCTGTTCAAGGTCTTGTACAGGAATAGGGTGAAATGATTGGAAAACTTTCTTCTCAGCGTAGAGTTTTATGACCCATGATAGTTCACATAAAATGAGAATTTGGCACATGGGATTTTAAAGAGGATTTTCTCCTCTCCTCTCCCTCCCTGTTTTGACAGTCCCTACTCGTGGCAAGAAATGTCTTCATTATACCTGGGGCCCATAATATTTCTTCTTGTGAATTCAGACTGTAAAACCATTTTTTCAACCTTCCTCACTTATGATAGGAAAAGATGCAGTCAACGCAAACTTCCTGAGGAATCCTTGAACTTACTAAACAGAGACTTTAAATTGGCTATTTTAAATATGTTCAAAGAATAAAAGGAAACCAGGTTAAAGGACTAAGGGAAAATATGAGGAAGATACCTCACCAAATGGAGAATATCAACACACAGAGAGAAATTATAAAAAGAACCAAATAGAAATGCTGTAGTTAAAAAGTGATTAAATAATAAGAAAACTTACTAGAGGGGCGCAACAACAGATTTGAACTGGGAAAAGAAATAATCAGCAAATCTGAAGATAGGTCAAATGAGATTATGCATTGTGGGGAAGAGAAAGATAAAATTTTTTTTCTTAAATAAAAAAGCCCTTGGGAAATGTGGGGCACCATCAAGCATACCAACATGTATATAGTACTAGAAGGAAAGGAAAGTAGAAAGGGTCAGAAAGACTATCTGAAGAAATAATGGACAAAAGGTATCCAAATTTGATGGACTATATTGACATACACATCCAAGAAGTTCAATTAATTCCAAGCAAGAATAACTCAAAGGAAACTTCATCATGATATGTTAAAATGAAACTGTTAAAAAGAATCTTGAAAATGGCTAGACAGAATGACTCATCATGTACAAAGGATGCTTCAATAATATTACCAATTTCTTATCAGAAACTATAGAGTCCAGAAGGAATTAGGATAATATACTCAAAGTGCTGAAACAAAATAAAAACTGTCAACTATTTTATTCCAATAAAACTATTCTTCAAAAACAAAGAATAAATTAAGACATCACCAGATAAACACTAGATGACTGCCCTACAAGAAATACTAAAAGGAGTCTTTCTGTAACAAACGAAATGACGTTAGACAGTAACTCAAATCCACATGGAAAATGATACTGATATGGGCGGCATCTGTGGCTCAAAGGAGAAGGGTGCCCGCCCCATATGCCAGAGGTGGCAGGTTCAAACCCAGCCCTGGCCCCAAAAACTGCAAAAAAAAAAAAAAAAAAAAGATACTGATAACTGTAGAAGTAAATATAAGACACAGTATAAATGTAGTTTTTGTTTACAATTCTTTTTGCTCTTAATTTAAAGGACAGATAAATGAGGCAGTAATTGTAAATCTGTGTTGATAAGCATACAATGTATTAAAATGGATTTCTATGACAGTAGCAGCATAAAGGAGAGGTGAGATAATGGAGCTATATAGAGCAAATTTTTGTGTACTATGAAATTAAGTTGCTGGATTCTTATAATTCAAGGTGTTAATTTGTAATCCAGAGGGAAAACAATAAAAATAATTGTAAAAATACAGTAAAAGAAATGACAAGGGAATGAAAATGGCATTTCACACAAAAGAAGGAAGTGATGGAGAAATAAAAGAACAAAAAACGGCATATATACAAAACAAATAGCAAAATGGCACTCATAAATCCTCCATTATCAGTAGTTATATTAAATGTTAATGGATTAAACAATCCAGAAATTGAGATATGAAAATCTGATCCAAGAATATGCTGCCTAAAAGAAACAGAGTTAAGGGCAGCAACTGTGGCTCAAGGAGTAGGGTGCCAGCCCCATATGCCGGGGGGTGGTGGGCAGAACCTGGCCCCGGCCAAAAACTGCAAAAAAAAAAAAAAAAAAAAGGAAGAAACAGAGTTAAGATTCAGAGACAGAAATAGATTGAAATTAAAGGGATGAAAAAAGATACACCATGAAAACATTAACAAGAATAGCTGGAGTGGCCATGCCAATATCAAGTAACTTTTAGGACAAGTTGCTACTAGAGATAAAAAGGATATTTTATAGAGATAAAAGGGTGGATCCAAAAAGAAGGTATGTCATAGCAATAGTATAAATATATATACACCTGAGATCAGAGTTCCAAAATGCATGAAGGAAAATCTGACAGAAGTGGGGTGATAAGTAGAAAATTTAACAATAATAATTGTAGACTTGTATATTCCACTTTCAATAATGAACAGAACAAATAGGCAAAAGATCAAGAAGAAAATCAAGAAGAAAATAGAAGACTTGAACAACACTATAAGTCAACTAGACCTAAGAGACTTCTACAGAACACTCCATCCTATAATGACAGAATGTGTATTGCTCCAAAGAGCATAGGAACATTATCTAGCACAGAGCATATGTTACTCAATAAAACAAGTATTAATACACTTTAAAGAACTAAAACCATGTAACATGCATTCTCTGACCACACTGGAATGAACTCAGTAGTTGGAAATATGCTAAGTTTACAAAAATGTGGAAATTAACACATCCCTACATAACCAAAGAGTAAGAGAAGAAATCACAAGGTAAATTTAAAAACACTTCAAAATGAATGAAAAAATACCTCACAACCTACCAAAATGTATGAGTTATGGCTAAAGTAGTGTTGGAAACATATAGTTGTAAATACCTATAATAAGAAAAAAACATAAAGATCTCGAATCAGCAACCTTTCAAAACTATAAAAAGAAGAACCTACTAAATCCACAATAAGCAGAAGTAAATAGTAAAGTTTAGAGTGGAAATTAATGAAATAGAGAGTAGGAAAATAATAAATAAAACTGACAAAATCAAAAGTTAGTTCTTTTAAAAAATTAATAAAACTGACAAACCTTTAGCTAGACAGAAAAAGCCAAAATAGAAGACTCGAATTACTAAAATCAAGAATAAAAGAGGAGGCTTGGCTCCTGTAGCTCAGCGGCTAGGGTGCCAGCCACATACACTGGGGCTGGCAGGTTTGAATCCAGTCTAGGCCTGCCAAACAATAGTGACAAAATGACAACTACAATAAAAATTAGCCAGGCATTGTGGTGGGTGGCTGTAGTCTCAGCTACTTGGGAGGCAGAGGTAGGAGACTCACTTGAACCCAGGAATTGGAGGTTGCTGTGAGCTGTGATGCCACAGCACTCTACCCAGGGGGACAGCTTAAGGCTCTGTCTCAAAAAAAAAAGAATAAAAGGGGGGACATTATTATTGACATTGGAGAAATCAGACTGAATATAGAAGAATACCATGTAAACAGTTTTATGTAGACCAGTTAAATAAACTAGAAGGCGTAGATAAATTTCCAGGATATGAACAACCAAAACTGATAGGAATAAATGGAAAAACTGTATAGATATAACAAATGAAGAGACTAAATTATCAATCAAAATATTTCTCGGCTCAGTGCCTGTGGCTCAATCGGCTAAGGCGCCAGCCACGTACACCTAAGGTGGCGGGTTCGAATCCCCAGCCTGGGCCCGCCAAACAACAATGATGGCTGCAACCAAAAAATGGCCAGGTGTTGTGGTGGGTGCCTGTGGTCCCAGCTACTTGGGAGGCAGAGGCAGGAGACTCGCTTGAGCCCAGGAGTTGGAGGTTGCTGTGAGCTGTGATGCCATGGCACTCTACCCAGGTGGATAGCTTGAGGCTCCGTCTCAAAAAAAAAAAAATATTTCTCACAAACAAAAGTCCAAGGCAAATAACTTCACTCATAAATTTTACCAAATGCTTAATGAAGAATTAACACTAATAACACTAATTCTTTCCAAATTTTCCAAAGTAGGGAAAGGGAGGTAAAAATTTCTAACTCATTCTATGAGGCCAAAGCTTCATAAATACAAAAACCATGATACTGAAAACCAGAAAAACGATGTCACGATAAAACGGAGACCAATATCTCCTATAGATACAGATACAAAATCTTTAAAAAATACTAGCAAACGCCAATAACAATTTATAAAAAGACCAGGATCAAATATCCTCACTGATGAATTCTACCAAACATTAAATTAGAACTAACATTAATCCTGCTCAAACTTCTTTAAGCTGGGCACTGTAACCCTAGCACTCTAGAAGGCCCAGGCTGGTGGATTGCCTGAGCTCACAGATTAGAGACCAGCCTGAGCAAGAGTGAGACCCTGTTTCTAAAAGTACTGGGGCATTGTGGCGGGTGCCTGTAGTCCCAGCTACTCGGGAGGCTGAGGCAAGAGAACCACTTGAGCCCAAGAGTTTGAGCTTGCTATGAGCTATGATGTTACAGCACTCTACCAAGTGTTATCAAAGTGAGACTCTGTCTCAGAAAAAACAAAACAAAACTTTTTTAAAAAAAATGACAGGCTTGGTTCGGTGTCTGTGGCTCAAGTGGCTAAGGCGCCAGCCACATACATCTAAGGTGGGGGGTTGGAATCCAGCCCAGGCCCGCCAAACAACAATGATGGCTGCAACCAAAAAAAATAGCCAGGCATTGTGGCGGGCGCCTGTAGTCCCAATTACTTGGGAGGTAGAGGCAGGAGACTCGCTTGAGCCCAGGGGTTGGAGGTTGCTGTGAGCTGTGATGCCACAGCACTCTACCCAGGAGGACAGCTTGAGACTCTGTCTCAAAAAAAGAACAATAACAACAACAACAAAAAAAAAACGATAGGCTTGGCTCCTATAGCTCAAGAGGCTAGGACACCAGCCACATACACCAGAGCTAGGGGGTTCAAATCCAGCCTAGCCACCAAAGAACAATGACAACTTTGACCAAAAGATAGCTGGATGTTGTGGTGGGCACCTATAGTCCCAGCTACTTGGGAGGCTAAGGCAAGAGACTCACTTTAGGTCAAGAGTTGGAGGTTACTGTGAGCTGTGATGGCACAGCACTCTACCAAGGGCAACAACTTGAGACTTTGTCTCAAAAATAAATAAATAAATAAATAAGACAGTAAGGCTCAGTGCCTGTAGCACAGTGATTACGGCACTGGCCATATACACCAAGGCTGGCAGGTTGGAACCAGCCCAAGCCAGCTAAAACAACAATGACAAATGCAACAAAAAATAGTCAGGTGTTGTGGCAGGCACCTGTAGTCCCAGTTACTTGTGCGGCTGAGGTAACAGACTTGCTTCAGCCCAAGAGTTTAAGGTTGCTGTGAGCTGTGACACCATGGCACTCTACCAAGGGTGACATAATGAGACTCTGTCTCAAAAAAGAAAAAATGACAATAAGGATGATGAGCATGTTTTCATCTGTTTTTTAGACATTTGTTTGTCTTCCTCAGAGAAGGTTCTGTTCATGTGTCTTGCCCAGTGATAGATGGGACTGTTTTCAAAACCACCCTGAGATATCACCTAACCAGTGAGAATAGGCCACATCACAAAGTCCCAAAATTGCAGATGCTGACTTGGATGTGAAGAGAGGGAAACACTTTTACAATGTTGGTGGGACTGCAAACTAATATAGCCTCTTTGGAAAGAAATATGAAAAATCCTCAAAGAACTCAAAACAGACCTTCCCTTTGATCCCACAATCCCATTACTAGGCATCTACCCAGGAGAAAAAAAAAATTATATTATCATAAAGACATTTGCACTTGATTGTTTATTGCACCTCAATTTATAATCTCCAAGATGTGGAAATAACCTAAATTCCCATCAACCAGGGAAAGGATTAACAAACTGTATTATATGTATACCATGGAGTACCATTCAGCCATAAAAAAGATGGAGACTCGACATCTTTGTATTAATCTGAATGGAGTTGAAACACATTTTTCTTAGTGAAGTAACATAAGAATGGAAAAACAAATATCCCATGTACTTAATACTCATACAAAGCCATTAGATGATTGAATACATCCCCACATAATAGAAAAAGTCAACTCAATTCAAGTTGGGGGGGAGGGAATGTGAGGGAGAGAGAAGGGGAGGAGGTTAAGGGATTGTCTGATTTGTCCAATCAGACAAAGGACATCTGTGAAAACTCCCATTTAATGAACACAATGTAAGGGTATTGACACACCTTTTGGGTACAGGACACAACTACGAGAGGGACTCTACTTAACATAAGCAAATATTGTAACCTAGTTGTACCCCTACATTAACCTGAAATAAAATAAAATAATAATAAGGGAGTATTTCCTGACCGATTCTATGAGGCCAGTAACATGCTAATACCAAAGGCAGATAAAGACACTGCAAGACAATTATAGAACCATATCCATTACAAAAAACATGCAAAAACCTTCAACAAAGTACTAGCAAACCAATTTCAACAACATATTAAAATGATTATACACCATGACCAAGTATACTTTATGCCAGGATTACAAGACTAATTTAACCTGTTTAAATAAATTAATGTTAGATCTAATTAATAGGATGAATGAAAAACCCCACAGATGATCTGATTCTATGCAGAAAAATCATTTTATGATACTCAATATCTCTTTATCATAAAGGCACTCAATGAATAGTAGAAGGGAACTTCCTCAATCAGACAAAGGACATCTGTGAAAACTCCACAGCTAACATAATACTTAACAGTGAAACACTAAAACTTTCGTCCTTAAACCAGGAACAAGAAAAAGGTACTAGTTCTCATTACTTCTATTTAATATTATACTGGAGTTTCTAGCCTGATCAGTCAGACAAGGAAAATAAATAAGAATAATAAAGATTGGAAAGGAAAAAGTAAAACTATGTCTATTTGCAGATAGCATGATCTTATATGTATAAAATACTGAGAAATCCACTAAAACTTCTTAGAGCTAACAAATGCATTAAACAGAGTTTCAGGATTCAAGACACAAGCAAAAATAAAACAACTGAATTTCTATACATTAGCAATGAGTCATATAAAACGGAAATTAAGGCAGAAATTTCATTTACAGTAACATCAAAAAGAATAAAATACTTAGGAATAAATTAAACATATAACAAAACCTACAAAACTTCATTAAAGGAAATTAAAGGCTTGTGTAAATGGAAAAACATCATGTATTCATGAACATTATGTATTCATTAATATTGTGAAAATATAATACTCGCCAAAGTTATATACAGATTTAATGCAATCTATCAATAACCCAGTTGGCTTCTATTTGTTTTTGCAGTAATTGGCAATCTGATGTTAAAATGCATGTAGACTTACAAAAGAGCCTGAACTGTCAAAACAATCTTGAAAAAGAAGTTGGAACACTTGCACTTGACTATTGCAAAACTTACTATGATGTTACGGTAATCAAGACTGAATGGTACTTACATAAAGACAAACATATATCAAGAGAAGAGAATCGAGAATCCAGAAATAAATCCACTATTGTGAATTGGTTTTTGACAAAGGTATCAAGACACCTTGATGGGGAAAAGAATCTTTCAACAGCTGGTGCTGGGACAATTGGATAGTCTCAGGCAAAAAAGTCACTTTGGACCCTTAGCTCATATCATATATAAAAATTAACTCAATAGGTTAGACTTAAATGTAGGAGCTAAAACACAGGAGTTACTCTTCCTGCCCTTGGAGTGGCCAATTATTATTATTATTTTTTTTTTTTGAGACGGAGCCTCAAGCTATCCCCCTGGGTAGAGTGCCATGGCATCACAGCTCATAGCAACCTCCAACTCCTGGGCTCAAGGAGTCTCCTGCCTCCGCCTCCCAAGTAACTGGGACCACAGGCGCCCACCACAACACCTGGCCATTTTTTGGTTGCAGCCATCATTGTTGTTTGGCGGGCCTGGGCTGTGGATTTGAACCTGCCACCTTAGGTGTATGTGGCTGGCACCTTAGCCGATTGAGCCATAGGCGCCAAGCCCTCTAGAGATCTCATCATACTGAGTACTGCCCTTAACAAATATAATGTGGCCATCTTTATCTTTGGTTACTTTTGTTGGTTTAAAATCTATTGTGCCTGTGAATAAAATTGCAACACCTGCTTTTTTCTGCTTTCCATTAGCCTGGAATACAGATGACCATCCCTTCACCCTGAGGCTATAATTGTCTTTTAAGGTAAAATGAGATTCTTGTATACAACAGATGTCCAGTATGAGTTTCTGTATCCAATCAGCCAATCTGTGCCTCTTTAGAGGACAATTTAACGCATTCACATTGATTGAAATTATTGATAAGGCTATAAAATTTTAGGTTTTGAGTTGTTCAAAAGTCCAGTGGACGTTTTTAATCCTTTTGCCACCGTCAAAGTTGGAATTTGATCAATAGTTTCTGAGTTAGTTTACTTTTGGGGTGGAGGATTGCACTGGTCATTATGGAGAATAGGCCTGAGAATATCCTGGGGAGCAGGTTTAGTTATGATAAATTTCTTCAACATATGAATGTCATTAACGTATCTAATTTCTCCATCATAGATGAAACTCAGTTTAGCTGGATACAGGATCCTGGGCTGAAAGTTATTTTGTCTTAAGAGATTAAATGTCGATGACCACCCTCTTATTGCCTGAAAGGTTTCTGCAGAGAGATCTGCTGTTATTCTAATATTCTTCCCCTTATAGGATATGGTTTTCTTATGTCTCACTGCTTTCAAGATTGTTTCTTTCATATTAACTTTAGTGAAGTTGATTATGATGTGTCTGGGGGATGTCTTATTCGGGTTGAGTCATGCTGGGGTTCTGAAGCTGTCTACAGTCTGAATTTCAGGATCCCTTGTCATATCTGGAAAGTTCTTTCATAATTTCATAAAGATGAGCCTCTGTGTTTTGCAAAGCAACTTCATCGCCTTCAGGGATTCCTATAAGGTGAATATTAGTTTTCTTTGAATTATTCCAGAGCTCTCTGAGAGAATAATCTATTTTTGTTTTCCATTTTTGATTCTCTTTGGACATTTGGACATATTCAGAAGCCCTGTCGTCTACATTTGAGATCCTTTCTTCTGCCTACTGCACTCCGTTACCACGATTCTACTGTGTTTTTCAGATCTTTGAGGGCTGTAATCTCTTGCCTTAATGTTTCAAAATCTTTGGTGGTTTTGTCTTTGAATTCATTGAATTCTTGAATGAACTTTTGGAATTCTCCTTGAATTTCTAGTTCTATCTTTGCCTCTATTCTATTAATCTTATTTGCAATCGAAATTCTGAATTCAATTTCTGACATCTCAGCCATCTGTTTATAAAGGTGATCTTCAGTTTCATCTGCCACATCTTTTCTTGGTGAGGGGGTTTGACCTACTCTGGTTATTCATATTACCAGCCACATCCTTTCTTGGGGGGGGGTTGATCTACTCTGGTTATTTATATTACTAGAGCTTTTCTGCTGATTTCACCCCATGATTATTTTACCCTGTTTGGGTTTTCCCCTTGAGGTTTGTCAAGGACCTGTATGGTATTACGGTCTGACAGACTGGGGACCTGCTTTGTGTCATGGGGTAAGTGGCTAAGTCTTATTTTCAGCTATTCTCTGTCCTCCCCTAGTGAATTAGTTATTCTTGGTTGAAGTCTCTGTTTTGGAGATATACCAGCAATTAAGTCACTCTGCCCCCCACAAACAACAATTGGGCAAGGAAAATCAAACCTTCCCTCAACCGTACACCCAGGGTGCCCCTTTGAATAGTCCTTGGGTGGTCTGCCCAGTGTAAGGGGTCCAAATCAGTTGTCCCAGTAAGCACTAGTTTCAGGTGGAAGAGTTCAAAAGTCTCTGGCAGCTAGAAAAGAGGGGTCTGCTCCTAGCTCAGATATAACTTGCTCTAGTGCTCTGTGAAGGCAAAGGGACCCACCCAGCAAATGGGTTATTCTGGGAAGGTTAATACCTCCTTCCCCACCTTGCACCCAGTCACTAGTAATCCTCCAGGTCTGTGACCCTATTCATTCCAGTAGGCAACTGCTCCCAAGGTTTACAGCTGCAAAAGTCACCCGCAAATCTGAGTTTGGCAGGGGGGCTTTGCATGTTTAAATTAGGCTGTGAAAGTTTTCTCAATTCCAGCCCCTTGCCTTCTGTCCTGGCTAAATTCCTCTGCAAGTCAGAGACTGCTAGAACTGATAAGGAACTCAACCCTGGGCAGCAAGCAATTAGAGTTTACTCTCAGGTGTCAATCCCGCCTCTGTCCACCCAGTGCCTTTGTCTCAGCTATATTCCCTTGAGGGCGAGGTGCTCGCTGGAAAATATGAGTCAAGTCCAGTAGGGAAAGAATTTAGGCTTTGGAAGTTCTCTCCTTTCCAGCCCGCACCTTCTGTCCTGTCTATATTCCTCTGCAAGTCAGAGGCTTCTGTCCTTTAAGCCTCCTTCTGAATGGGAGCCTCTGTAAAAAGCTGGCTGCAGTCCCCACCCTGCCTTTTCTTATAACAGCACCTTAATTCTTCTCCAGAATACCACGTATCTACCACTTTTGGTCCATATTGTTTGGGTTGGGATCTGACCCACATCTAAACCATCTAGCATATTAAATGCCTTTGACCCCCTGTTGGTTTTATGTTGTGTTTTCCATGTATAGCATTACTAGCCACATCATGGGCATTCAGTCAATGTATGTTGAATCAATTCACAACCTCTGATGGCCATGTAACCACTCTGTTCCTTGCTTTCATATTTTGTAAAATTAGAACCAAAATTTTCCATAGAGCCTTGAGAGGATGATATGAGACAGTTGTGTCTAACCCTAGCATATTGTCTGGCACATTACTGGTATTGAGTGGATGCTGAATACCTGACCTGACTCCTTTTGCATTTTTTGCCTACAACTGTAATGGAAATAGGAGATGGTAACTCTTCAGTTAACAATATAATTGTTTTGTATTTTGTCTTATTTTGTCTTTCATCTTTGTGTATCTTTCAAAATAATTTCCAGCCAGCATTCCTCTTTTTATCTACTGGCCCTTCACTTCCAATACCTGGTTCCTTATTTTCTCCCTCTTCATCTTTAACAGTAACTGAAGTGAAAATAAAAATTCTAAGGAGAGTCTTCATATTCCTTATGACTTCATACAGTATTGTACTGCCTTTTTCTCTTAAGAAGATGAATAACCAAAATAGAAATATTATTTGCAAAACTGATATAAGGAACTTGATTTCATTCTTTTCAGATCTGTACTGCAAAGCAAACCACTTATGCATACCAGCTGGAAAATGTTCTGGAGGTTCTTCTAAAAACTCAAAAGTTGATCAGAATATCATGACCAGAATATGGCATTCTCAATTGAGCCTCTATCTTCAACATCATATTAATTCCAAGTTAGTACATTATATTATATTAGTTTCTAGGAAAATAGCTTCAACGAGATGTTCTTCAGAACTTAAAAATTATGGATATTTCTTATTGTATGAAGAAAGGTTAATATTGTGTATGTCAAGTTTTGCTTATTACCACAGATATAAACCTAAAAGTTACAACATGTTAAATAATCTGGTCCAGGCATTGTCACAAATATCACCTTTAGACCCATGTTTTATGGAGAGCGTTGATGAAGACAAAATCAAAAGAAATGTGAAATTTGGGCAGCGCCTGTGGCTCAGTGAATAGGGTATCAGCCCCATATACCAAGGATGATGGGTTTGAACCCAGCCCTGGCCAAACTGCAACATAAAAGTAGCTGGACATTGTGTCTAGCCCATGTAGTTCCAACTACTAGGGAGGCTGAGGCAAGAGAATCGCCTACGCCCAAGAGCTGGAGGTTGCTATGAGCTGTGATGCCATGGCACTCTACCAAGAGTAACAAAGTGAGACTCTGTCTCATAAAGAAAAAAAAAAAAAGAAATGTGAAATTTCTTTTGGAAAATTTCACCAGTCTTTCCAGAATTTTTTAAATGATTTTCTAAATTAATTTTAAATTATTGAATTATTTTATTCATTCAATCACAGTTTATAAGCATTTCTGACTGCCAGGGTATCATTAGATTATAAAAAGTGTTTGAAAATACAGGATCTCAAAATCCAGTAGGTGAGATCAAAGAACTTTTATTCATCTTTTGCCTCTTCTTTGCAGATCTAGGATGTAGAAAAGAGAGATCAAGAGTGCTTTAGTGGCTAGAATCTAAGAAGATATTTGGAGCCACCCTGTGGCTCCATCCTATCCTATGGAGCCATCCCCACTGGCAGGTATTCTCATACTAGAATCGGTCTTGTCACCATTCAGACTCTTCTGACACTGATATCTTCCACGTGCATTTAACTTCCTTGTCTCAGGTTCTCTAAGAGTCGCCCTACATTTGTGCAAAATTCCTGAATTAAAGTCCAGGTAGGATCAATACATAAAGAGCTTTTTAGAATTATGTTAGAGTCTTGATCAAGAACTCCTCTGAGCCACTAGGAGAAAGTATTTGTACCCACCAGGAAGATGAGCAATCACACTGCTGTAAGCACATTCCTTTTGTGGGGATTTTCCAGTTTCCTAGACCTACATATCCTGCTGTATGTGGTGATTTTCTTCTCCCATGTGACCATCCTAGCTGCAAACATGTCCATAATGGTGGCCATCAAGCTTAGTCACAACCTTCACATTCCTGTGTATTTTCTGCTCTGTGGCCTGATCTTATCAGAAACCTGTACCACTATGGTAGTCAGCCCTTGCATGTAGGTGGACTTGGTTTCAGAAAATAAGACTATTTATCTCTCTGAATGTGCCACACAGATGTTTTTCTTTTTTGACTTGGCAGCCAAAACCTGTTTCATCATGGCTGCTATGTCCTATAACCGGTATACAGCCATCCACAACCCACTGCACTATCACACCCTTGTGACAAGAAAGACCTGCTTGCATTTCATGATGACTTCTTGGGTAGTTGGCTTCCTGTTTTCACTGTGGATGGTCGTCACTATATTCAACTTGTCTTTTTATGACTTTAACACTATCCAGCACTTCTTTTGTGACATCTCACCTGTGGTCTGCTTTGCTTGTGATTGCATTTCTTTTTTATTTTTTAAATTTTTTTTTTTTTTGAGACGGAGCCTCAAGCTATCCCCCTGGGTAGAGTGCCATGGCATCACAGCTCATAGCAACCTCCAACTCCTGGGCTCAAGCGATTCTCCTGCCTCTGCCTCCCAAGTAGCTGGGACCACAGGCGCCTGCCACAACGCCCGGCCATTTTTTGG
>CAUYQV010076892.1:0-15555 GCA_963574575.1 Galagoides demidoff
AACTCTACCCCTAACCCTAACCCCTAACCCTAACCCCCACCCCAACCCAAAACCCAAACCCCAACCCCCACCCCCACCCCACCCCCAACCCCCACACCCAACCACCCCAACAACCCCACCCCCACCCACACCAACCCCCACCCCCCACCCAACCCCCCCCCAACAGACGACCCCAACACCAACCCTCCCATCACCCACACCCCACCCCTACCCTAACCCCTACCCCAACCCTAACCACAACCCCTAACACCTCACCCTTAATCCTCACCCTCATCCTAAACCCTATCTTTAACCCTAAAGCCTAACCCTAATCAAATTGCCCTACTCGACTGTTTAAATTAAATCTTAAAGTGAAATTAATCACCTAACTCCTTTAACATTCCAAACTTCCTTTCTTAAAAAAATGAAGACTTTATATAGAAACTTCTTTTTACCCTTTTATAAGCTTAGTATTAAAATTTTAAAAAGACTATAAAAAGGAGAAAGTTATAAAGGAACATAAATATACACTCTTCTCACCTAATGTGCACAACGTACACAATGTGCATAACCCTCTATGATGGGTTCAACTACAACTTGAACTTTACTCTAGAAACACAAGCAATGTAATCTAGTCATTTGTACCCACATATTACTCTGAAATGAAAATAAGTAAAAGTACAAAAATAAATAGATAAATTTTAGTGAAGTCTACTTTTAAAAAGATATACTTTTAACCAAAAATTTATGTAAGAAAAATCCTACATAAAAACATTTTATCCTAATTGACTAATAATTTTTTAAAAATATAAGACAGAAACAGGACTTAAGCACATCAAAAATAGTTCATATAATTCATGTACATTCATAAAATGTTTTTAAAAATTGTATGTGTGACAAGTTAACTATAATAAAAGACTATAATTAAAAAAGGTTTTTTGTTCTCAGGTTATAAGTCATATTTAAAGCATCATAGATTTCTGTTCTTATACATGTTTAAATAAATGCATCAAAAGTTCAAAACTCAAAGAGTTAATGTGCCACTATAAAATTAAAATACAAAATTTTTAAAACTCTTTTTACCACAGCTAAAAGCTTTGGTAGCTATAATACAAAGGTCCTCAAAATAAGATATTAATGCTTAACAAAACACCCAAGATCAACTGCTCATTTAAAACTAAAAACAAAGGAGGTGGATCTTCTTTAGCTACTTTCTTTCCTTTCCTAATTAACACTACTGTGTCTGACTCTTAAAATACCTGGGCATATTCTTAGTAAATGACTTCTTCTAATTTGCATTACATTCTAGGACTTCATTTCCTCTCTTCCATTTATACTAAAAGGTAGTAAACAACAACAAAAAAAAAAACCCAAAGAGGGCTGGCAGAACACTATAATGGCGATAGGCAAGAACAAGCGCCTTACAAAAGGCAACAAAAAGGGAGCCAAAAAGAAAGTGGTTAATCCATTTTCTAAGAAAGATTGGTATGATCTGAAGGCAGCTGCTACGTTCAATATAAGAAATATTGGGAAAATACTAGTCACCAGGACTCAAGGAACCAAAATTGCACCTGATGGCCTCAAAGGTCGTGTGTTTGAAGTGAGTCTTGCTGATCTGCAGAATGATGAAGTTTCATTTAGAAAATTCAAGCTGATTACTGAAGATGTTTGGGGCAAAAACTGCCTAACTTCCATGGCATGGATCTTACCCGTGACTACATGTGTTCTATAGTTGAAAATGGCAGACTATGATTGAAGCTCATGTTGATATTAAGACGGTTATTTGCTTCATCTGTTCTGTGTTGGTTTTACTAAAAAACGCAACAAGCAGATACAGAAGACCTCTTATGCCCAACACCCACAGGTCCGCCAAATCCAGAAGACAATGATGGAAATCATGACTAGAGAGGTGCAGACAAATGACTTAAAAGAAGTTGTCAATAAAAAAAAAAGAAGAAATTTTCAATAAATTGATTCCAGATAGCACTGGAAAAGACATAGAAAAGGCATGCCAATCTATTTATGCTCTATAATGTCTTCGTTAGAAAAGTAAAAATGCTAAAGAAACCCAAGTGATTTTCAACTGTTAGGCCATCCCACCCTGGTGTGCCACAAAAATTTTTAAAGGTCATTTACTTCTTCTCAAAAGAAGTTCAAAGCACAGTAAGCGTATTTTTTTACTCTTTTCTTTTTATCAACATAATTTAAGTGTGCTATGGAAGTTTTAACTATATGGTTTTTTTAAATTAAATCATAGCTGTGTATGTTAATGCAATCATGGGGTACAATGTGCTGGTTTTATATATCATTTGAAATATTTTCATCAAACTGGTTAATGTAGCCTTCACCGCATTTTCTTAGTTATTGTGTTAAGACATTTATACTCTACACTTAGTAAATTTAACATGTACCCTTGTAAAATGCACCATAAGTGTGTTCCCATCAATTACCCTCCCTCCACCCTTCCTCCCCTCCCCTCCTCCTCCCCCTCTTCTTGGGATATAGTTAGGTTATAGCTTTCATATGAAAGCTATAAATTGGTTTCATAGTAGGGCTGAGTACATTGGACACTTTTTTCTTCCATTCTTAAACTTTCCTAAGAAGAATATATTCCAGCTCCATCCATGTAAACATGAAAGAGGTAAAGTCTCCATCTTTTTTTAAGGCTGCATAATACCCCTCCATATTCTTGATCAACTTACACTGTAATAATTTCTCAAAATATAGACATTCTACCTTTCCATCAAGATAAAAACATATAAACTTCTTTAATTCACACTAAATAAATATATGAAATTTTATTTAACAGTTGTGGGCCCTACACTATTAGACATCTTACACCTTTCTTACAGCATATACAAAACATACAACACTCACTAGACACACCTAATAAATATACTCAAAAACTACATTTCCCCAACATATGCCATAGTGATAGACACCTATGGAGTCTTACCAAATCTGTCTCCTATTAATTTTATAATGCCTAACATGACTATTAGTCTTAATATGCAGATTAGCCACTTGACCTGTACTATAATAAATGCCTTAAATACTACTTCTCAAGCTAGAAACACTATTACTAAAAAATTAAGACAAAGCACAAAAACAAAAAAATTAAACTGCACTATGCAATGTCTCAATAAGATATAATCACAAATGCCAAAATTTCAAAGATATCTATTTTGTCAAATAATTCCCAATCAATTAAAAAATACAAACTATTAATAATATAATTCAAAACATACTTCAAAGGAACAAATTCTTTAACACTAAAATACAAACACTATGTTCCTAACACAATAGCCATGCTGGTGGGGGGGTATACCCCTGTTAGTTCAATTACCATCTATACTACTATACACAAAACACACCTACCCTCCTGTCTCTTTACTCACTCTATCAATTTTCAACTGAAACACCTATGATCCCAAAATTAATACTTTAAGTCACGGCCATTATTGCCATGTGAAAAATGAAAATACATAAATATAAAGTCACAAACAAAAGTAAAAACTATAGCCACTGTTATCCTAAATTACCACTACATACTAGACACTACTAGACATGTCCTCATTAAACCAAATATGCCTACATGCCAGTGTCTACAAATTATTTACTCACTTTCAAACTCTACTGTCATAGATAAGAGACTAGACTTCATAATACCAAACACCCAGAACACTCTATACACTCAATAAAATATTAACTTTAGAGGAATGGACACCATGCTTGCAAGGACAGCTACTGATTCTTGTCACATTAAAAGGAAACACTGATGACAGGACAGTCTCCTGGAAGCCTAGAGATGTTTTGCGACTTAGGGGCAATCCCCCAAGTAACTCAGTGTTCCAGAATGAGATAAGATTGGTCACTCGTTACTAAGCAGGTGTTAAACATTAATGCTTGGTACTCCTTCACTGGGGTTTTGGGGAAAGAGCACATGGCAATCCTTAAGCATGCAGCCCTCAACTCTCCACACCTGTTGTGTATGTACTTACCTTAACTTTCCATACCTGTTGTGTACAACCTTAATAACTAGCCGTCCGAAGGGGGCTCAGGGCTCTCCTGCACCTCTGGTTAGCCCACCTCTTGCAGGCTAGCACTTCAATATGTGTCCAGCCTGGTTCTTTCATGTGGCAGTGGCGGCAATAATTAACTATAAATTTAGACCAAATAAAAATACTTTTAAAAAATAACCACTTTAGGACGGCACCTGTGGCTCAAAGGAGTAAGGCACTGACCCCATATGCCGAGGTGGCGGATTCACAGCCAGCCCCGGCCAAAAAAAATAAAAATAACCACTTTAAAAAGAAAAACATGTTACCTTTATAATTTATAGACAGGGAGATCTTTTTAACATTTACTATGCTAATTAATAACATTACTTACACTTTTACTATAAAAATATAAAAGTAACTCCCCAAAAAACAGAACAGCTCTCTAAAAAGATATCCTCACTCTTTGCAATTACTGACTTTTCAATAAATAAAAATGAAATTCTTAATCTCTCATCCACTTCTCTGTCAATTAACTTAAATGACAGACTCATTAGTCCAACAGCAGCCACACTCACTCAGAGGAAAAGCACAAAGGAGCAGAGCGAGCTGCACTGACAAGCCTGAGCTGCAGGTGTCTGCAGACTGCTAGGACTTGCACCTTCTGGAGCAGACACACGTGGTGAAGTGAGATAAGAACTGGGTATTTACCGATTTGGGGTGCAATGATCACCAGCCGAGACAATATCCCTGCTTTGGGTCAAATACCTGGGAATACTTTGTGCGCAGTGGCAAATCTGATACAGCAATCAGACATCACTGGGGAATCTGAGGGGGAAAAAGAGTACTATTTATTGTGCTGCTGTTGCGAGTTCCCTAGAAGCATACAATTATTGGAAGTAAATGACTTTTTTTAAGATAGTCTCACTCTGTCGCCCTAGGTAGAGTGCCTTAGAGTCACAGCTCACAGCAACCTCAACCTCCAGGGCTCAAGCGGTCCTCCTGTCCCACCCTCCCTAGCACCTGGTACTCCAGGCGCCACCACCACGCCCGCCAGAAGGAAAGGCTTCTATAAACAACCCCGTCAACACCCCATCGGGAAAGCGGAGACGACATCAAACTCAGCTGCAAAGGCCAAGACCAACCCAAATCCAGCTCACCACAGGTGTGGAACCAAACGCCTAGGTAACTGCTGTCACTTTGGTGTGAAGAAGTCACTGAGTTGCCATTACACCAGCGGCCAAAGCCACTCGTGCGTGGACGACCTCGGTATGGTGGACACAGTGGGCTCTCCGTTTCCCACACGGAGCCTCCTCCCGGGTCTCTGAACACCAGCTGCCCCTCAGCAGGTGGAGCTGGGACAGAAAAGTCGCAGTCACGGTTGGAGTCCGGGAGGCTGGCGACCTGAGCTAGTTGCGCTGATGCGGTGGCGGCACTTAATCCCCTCAGGCAGGGCGGCGCCGAGGAGTCGCCCCTTCCCTCAGCCCCACGCACTGCAGAGCCGCGCGTTCTCTCACGCCGGCCACGCTGAGGAGGCGGTGCCGCGTCGTCTGCCGCCGACGCCCAGGGCAGGACAGGCTGTTCGCCCGCTGCTGGCCACGGCGGGCACTGCAGCCTCGCGGCGCTCGGTGCCTCTGAGAATCAGGTGAGACCTCAGCTCCAGTTCCTGTCCCACCACACCCCGCTCCTGGAGCTGTCCCTATCCTAATCCCCAGACCCTGGGAATATTCCTGCACTCGGTGAGAGGAGTTAGGCTGTGTGATTAATTTAATGACTTTGAGATCGGAGATGATACAAGATTACCCTGGGAGAGCCCAATGTAATCGCAAGGGTCCTTGCAAGAGAGAAGCAGGAGGCCAGAGGGACAGGACGCTCTGTTGCGGGCCTGGAGGTGGCGGCACAGGGCCACAAGCAGAAGCCTGCTTGAGAGAGGGAGAGAGAGAGGAGTGGGAGGAGAGAGAGGATACAGAGAGAGAGAGAGAGAGACTGCTCTTGACACCGTAGAAGTCGGGAAGAGCAGCCAGTGCCTCGACTTTAGACTCCTTGTGGGTTTTAAGCCACTGTTTATGGTAATTTGTTACGGTATTAGGAATCTAATACAACTGGAATTTGCTACGCATTCCAAAAAACAATAAAGTCACTATCATCTTTAAAACAACAGTTAAAAGAATGAGGCTCTGCCCTATTTCATCTCTTCTTATTCTGCATGGTTCCTCCTAAGGTCTACATTCATTATCTCCACTTCTTCCCCTCAAATTCCTAAGGATTATTCCTCTACTCCAATTTTCAACCAAAATCTTCACTGAATCTCCTGTCCCGAATAAGTTCATTGACGAACCACCAATTACTGTATCCAAAGGAGCTACGGGCAGAGAGTCATGAATCTATTCTTGATGGTGAAGATTTTCTGATTTCCTGACTTTCTAGATCGCCAAGGGAAAAGTTATTACTCTTACTTTGGTATACCCATAGCATTTTGCACATTTCTTTATTACAATATTTGCCTTATATTTTAGTTATTGGTAAACATTTTGTATAAACAGGAAAATGAGTTCTCCTAACCCTAAACTGAACCTAACCATAACCCTAACCCTAACACTAACCCCTAACCCTAACCCTAAACCCTAATCCTAACCCTAACCCCAACCCTAATCCTAACCTCTAACGCTAACCCCTGACACTGACCTTGACCCTAAACCTAACCCCTGACAGTGACCTTGACCGTCATCCTAAACTCTGACACTGACCATGAACCTGACCCTCAACTTTGACCCTTACCCTCAAACCCTAACTCTAAAGCTTCACCCACAAGAGTTTGCACCCTTTTTTCTATGCAGAGGACTGTCCTGCTCAACCTCTTGTCCCTCCAGTTTAGTTGACACTCTCAGGCCTGGGTCAGGAAGATCTCAATGAGGGCCTCAGCCCTCCCTACCATGGTAACCCTAAAGTGTGTGGACAAGAAAGCCTCATTCATGTCAGGGTTTATTTAGAAAGATGACCCTTGCAGGATGTGCTGAGGCTGCAAGGGAAGGACATCATGGGGAGACCCACGTTGCCCCTCCCCTGTGCAGACATCATAGGCACTTTAGGCATTCCACCCAGTGTTATTGGGCTCCACCCCCTGCAGTCCCTGCAGGCACTGGAGGCCTAGGCACTCATGGGGCCAGGTGCACACCTCCTGCTGGCCACATAGAAGAACCAGTTAAATTCACAGTTTAGAAATTCAGTTCCAAGATTTTCTAAATCCAAAGTGATATATGTTCACTATCCCATGCCTTTTAGAAGAATGGTGATGGAAAAACAATTAGAGGAAAACATAGGAAATAAAATAAGTGTATACATAAACTTTAAAACTTACACAAAATTTCACTCAAAATCATCCTCAGATCTAACATGTAAAACTAGTGTATGAAGATTCTAGAAGAAAATGCAAAAGAAAAGCTCAGTGAACTTGAGTTTCATGATGAGTTTTGTTTCTGTTTTTGCTTTTGAAACAGAGTCTCATACTGGTGCCCTGGGTAGAGTTCTCAATCACCTCCATGTGCATCAGCCTAGCTCACAATGATCCTCCTGCCTCAGCCTCCCAAGTAGCTGGGACTTCCAGTGCCCACCACAACATCTGGCTAATTTTTTCTATTTTAGTAGAGATGGGGGTCTTGCTCTTGCACAGGCTGGTCTCAAACTCCTGAGCTCCAATGACCCACTCACTCCGACCTCCCAGATTGCTAGGATTACTTTAAGAGCCTATGATATGGCTCGGCGCCTGTGGTTCAAGTGGCTAAGGCGCCAGCCATATACACCTGAGGTGGCAGGTTCGAATCCAGCCTGGACCCGCCAAACAACAATAATGGCTGCAACCAAAAAATAGCCAGGTGTTGTGGCGGGCGCCTGTGGTCCCAGCTACTTGGGAGGCTGAGGCAGGAGACTCGCTTGAGCCCAGGAGTTGGAGGTTGCTGTGAGCAGTAAAGCCATAGCACTCTATCCAGGGGGACAGCTTGAGGCTCTGTCTCAAAAAAAAAAAAAAAAAAAAAAAGAGCCTATGATATAAGAGCTGTGTAAGGACAAAGAAATACTGTCCTTCAGTAGAGGCAAAAAAATTAAAGGGTCCTACCCCTGATCAGTAAAAGTCCTGTGGCAGTTTCCAGAAATGTGTGGGTAGAGTTTTAGGGGCTCTGGGAAAATTCTAATTGAGTAGCCTTGACTGAGAGTCACTCTGGAGTTTCACCTGCGTGAGTGGTCTTCCGTGCTGGCTCAGCTGACAGGACTTGGTTAGGGTCTGTTCTGCTCAGCTCCACCCCTAGGGCTGCTGCTTTTAAGTGACAGACCCCCTTCTGATACTCTTTGTCTATAGGATCAATCTCTAGCAAATGAAAGAAACAGCATTCAGGGAGGTGTTTCCTTCCTTCCTTCCCCAGCCCCTTTTCCTTTTTCCTCTTTTAAAATTCAACGCATGCACATTTCTCAATGTGTAGCTTCCTTACATTGAGGGGAATCCATTAGAAGGCTCTGGAGTCCTCTAATGTAACACTGATAAAAGTAAATTCGTTTCAGCTCTGCCTGTATTTGCTAAGCACTTTATGTAGAACTTTGAGGCAATTTGTAGAAAATAATTATAAAATGACTTCCTTCATTAACAAGTAAATAAAAAAGACAAGATACAGGGCTGGGCATTGAGATTTATACTTGTAATCTTCCCACTCTTGGAGGCTGAGGTGGGAGGATCACTTGAGCTCAGGAATTTGAGACCAGCCTGAGCAAGAGCAAGTCCCTGAAAATTAGCTGGGTGTTGTGGTGGGTACCTGTTGTCCCAGCTTCTTGGGAGACTGAGGCAGGAAAATCACTAGAACCCAGGAGTTTGAGGTTAATGTGAGCAGGGCTGAGGCCACAGCAATGTAGCCTGGACAACAGAGTGAGTCTTAAAAAAAACAATAAGAAATTAAAAAATCAAAAACCCCCCAACAAACTACATACATTGATGCTTTGCCCCCCAACTGAGACAACACATTCTTTAGTATACCATAAATCTTTAATATGACTAGAAGTTTTATAATGTCATTTCTTTGAAAAGCATCTTTATATTGAGCCTCATTAGAAATGTTGTCTTGTTCTGCACACTTCCATTTACAGAAGGTTGGGAATTTAGCTGCTGCCACATGGTGTTAAAACGTACTCCCTCCATTCCAGGGAAGAGTGACGGGGGAACACAGTTGTCCTCCTTGGTGGTAACTGCCAATGTTAGGGGAACTCCATGCTCTGTATATGGGCTGCCTATGCCCTCCCCAGGGGAGGTGGATTTTATTAGTTTATTTGAATGTGTGTTTTGTATTGGTTGGTAACTTAGCCTGATCAAGTTCCAGTGGGTTGGTTTGATATCATTTACATGTTAAGTCATTTGTGGAGAAATAGACAAAGGTGAAAAACAGACATAAGTGAGTAAGGGACCCCAGAGGGTTTAGGAAGGTGGTGGCCTGAGAAGGGAAGATTGACTCTGTCGAGAAGGGAAGCCATTCCATTTACTTATTTATAAGGGCTTGGAACAATATAGAACACAATGAATATTATGATTAAGAAAGCAAAATATATGTTTAAAGAAATACATATTCTTAAAACAGTTCTATTTATGCAAAAGATTCATGTAACTTTATAAAGGTTCTCAGGGATTTTAAGGGATTTTAAGTGCTGTGTTAGACTGTACTAGTAACAGATGTTCAACGACATGTTTAAGTTTTCGTTTTACTGAAAAAAGAAATGGATTACCTGATATTTTCTTTAAAAAAAAACCATACTAAAGCCACCACATTTTTAGTATAGCTCAAACTCATTATTTCTGAGACACATACATAATTTAAGATAACAGAAGGGCTCCTAAAAATAATTATTAGTGTAGTGGAACTAGAAGATTAAGTTTGCTAAATATCCCCTTCAGAATCTGAGTCTTTTGTGTCACTTCTTGTTCTTTTTCTATGAAGACAGATGGTGTCAGTAATTGCCTATATATTTAATTAAGTTAAAAAGCGACATAGTAAAGATTTGGCAAAAAGCAGGGAATTTTGTGCTGTGAGCAAAGAAAGCAAAGGAAGGAGAAATTGGTAGCATGACACACCGTTCCTCACCAAATGCACATTTTGATATCCACATGTGTTGGAACGTGAGATTGCATTTCATCAGTCCAGTTATAAGAACAAAGGCTCTGTCCTGAAAGACAAAGCCCATAATGGAAATCCAGATGGCAGGTCCCTTACATTGTTGACCAGCTAAAGTGAATGACTTTACATTCACATCACCACCAATCTTGACCTGGTACTTCAATGGCTATTTGAATTTCCTGTGCGATGCAGGTTTTCGCCGGGGATTTCTCACCTAGCGGGCTAATCATCGTGAAATTATTATGGGAAGAAAAAGCAGTAGCTACTTGTAGAAAGTGGCTTGGAAAACTGACTTAACCATTCTTGTGGTGTCTGTTTTCAATGTTCCCATCCCGTGAATCCACCTTCTGGCTTAATGGCAATATGGCACTCCCAGCTGTGGTGCCGAGTATGGGCTGCACAATTAAACTCTTAAAGCTTAAAAATGGCTACCACGACACTGATTTTATCCCATTTCGCTTAGTCATTAACATTTAATGATTACCTTATGTGCTGAGCACAAGGATGGAATATATTAAAAAAAAAACCAGGAGATGTGTTTTCTGGCTTTAAGCTCTTCAACTCAATTCAACAAGCATATTGAGGAGACACAAGAGAAACACACATGTACATTTTCTTTGGAGAGGGGGAAGATATTTACAAAAGATGTCACTGTCAATCCAAGGCAGTGCTATAGTGAGTGTTTGCTGGGAGATAAAGAGCACAAGGTTGGTAGCCAGATAAGTCACGATCTGAAGCCTGGATTTGCTACTTCATAACTGTGTGACCCAGAAGATGTCACTCTGGCTCTGGCCTCCTCATTTGGGATTATAATACCCACTTTTCAGGGTGTGAGGATTAGAGTCAACACATGTGAAATATATAACAGAGTGACTGGCACATACATGATGTGAATGATCATCACATCATGATAGGAATTCAATTAACAGTTGATATCATCATGACTGATTACTCTGGCCATCAGTACTCCATCTCAGCTCTGAGAGGCTAGGTGGTGAAGTAGCCGATGAGAAGGGATTAATTATGGTAGATTTCCATGAGGAGTTGGATTTTGAAATATTTTTTGAAAAGAAGGGAAGTTGACCTGAGGTTTAGGCTTGGGTTCAGTCTTCCTCAATGTCAAGGTGTACAATGTAAGGGAAGTTACGTACGGCAATATGTAACATATGGTTAATATTATAGACAGCAAAGTTGTCCACTACTTACCTACACTAATATTAAGAAACAGAACTGTAATTTTTCACTATGAAATTTGTTACATTGTCCATGTGCTTATAGTAGAAGTCATCAGTGCCATCATTGTCACTAGTGCTTGTATATTGCACATCTCTTTCATTGACACAAATATAGGTCTTTTACTTTAATGCTTCGAAACCCTTTGGGATCTATTTTCCCTTCACTAGGTATTAACTTGTGATTAACAGTGTGCCTATTATAGCATTAAAAAACACTGAATAATAGGCACTTCTGTTTATACCAAAGGCCTATTAAATTTTAATTTAGATATACACTGTTAACCTTCTTTTCTACAAATAAAATGCCTTCCCTAAAGAGGAAAAGTAAATCTCACTGAGCTCCCTTGGTGAATACCTTCTATATCTTAAAAACAGAGATAGGCAGATCTTGCAAATGAGAGTCCTAGAGAGGGACTCAGAGAGAAGTATTCATTCATTCATTTAATAAATATTTATTGAGCATCTATTATTGGCTAGACAGGGTGCTAGGTGCTGGGTATACAGCAATGAACAAGAAGGAATTATGATATTTCTGCAGACCCTGCTTTTCCCATTCTCTGAAGTAAATGTATTCATCTTTGATGCTTATATATCACTTTGAGATGATGATAATGCTCAGTGACTTTTAAAAACAATGTAATTCAATTCTGATTCCACTCACAGGTTGAGAACCCGCTGAGGGCTCCAGTGACAGTTTTACATGTGGTTATGCCATTTGATTTAATAAGAACAGCACCTTACATCTGCTCAGCCTCTCAGAACATCCTGTGAGAAGGAGGAATTTACCAGCTGTTAATGAAAAAAGCAAAGGTCAGAGAGGTCAAGTGAATTGCTGTGATTAGTGGAAAGATTGGGGCCAAAACCCATTACAGCAACAAAACTATTTTTAGATTTTTTTTTTCCTATTCTGGGTTAATATTCTTTATTTAGAAATTCTTAGAAATTGTTTCCAAAATATATGGAACATACATATATATTAGGGTCCCTGTTTTCTGTTTCCCCACAATGTGTACTTTGTGACAAATCTTATTTCCTTTTGCAGCTACTTTACGTATCTAGAAAGGGCCATTACTAAGTTGCCTGTAGCCATTTTGTATGCAAACCCTTAAAGACTGAATTTCCTTCCCTTTCCTTTATTTAAGTAATAACTATCAATGCTCATAATAGAAACAGTTGTTTCAAAAGTTTACAACTATCAAAAAAAAGAAAGATTTTAGGCAGCACCTGTAGCTCAGCAGATAGGGCACTGGCCACATACGCTGAGGCTGGCAGGTTCGAACCTGGCCTGGGCCTGCCAAACAACAATGACAACTACAACCAAAAAGTACCCAGGCATTGTGGCAGGCGCCTGTAGTCCTAGCTACTGGGAGGCTGAGGCAAGAGAATCACTTAAGCCCAAGAGTTTGAGGTTGCTGTGAGCTGTGACACCACTGCACTCTACTGAGGGTGACAGCTTGAGACTCTGTCTCAAAAAAAAAGATTTTAATCTAGGAATTCTATCAGAACACATCTTCACTAATCTGTCTAGAGACTTTTATTTGAAGAACAGTAGTTGAGGAGTGCTATGTAAATGCACATTTATATGAGGTGAGTCAGACATGACGGTTGTAAGGCTTAGATCATCATTTTTATCCAGACATGCTCTGTGGTTTTTTCCCTACCCTCTGCCAGCCTCTTTCACACTTGTAATACACTCTTTCTAAACCTCTTTCAAGTCCGAATTATCTTTCAGCTGAAATCCCACCTACTCTGTAAAAACCTTTCTTGATTGCTCCAAACAAAAGAGCTTTCATCTAAACTCACTTAGCAAATCCTTTGGCAGTTAAACTAACATTACCTTTTCAGTGTGTTTTTTATTGTTCTATGTAGTTGTCATTTAGGCCTTTTTTTTTTTGAGACAGAGCCTTAAGCTATCGCCCTCGGTAGAGTGTAGTGCCATCACAGCTCACAGCAACTTCCAACTCTTGGGCTTAGGTTATTCTCTTGCTTCAGCCTCCCGAGTAGCTGGGACTACAGATGCCCACCAGCATGCGTCTAACTGGCTCCTATTTCTTTTAGTCTTAAATGATCCTGTGTTCTGTTCGATGTTCCCAATATTTAAATCCTACATTTCTAAAACTGTTCTTTCTAGAACCTCATTCTCATCTCTTTGGGGTTAGGCAGGACTTTTCACATTCTAATCTGGAGCTGATTCACAGTTGCGGACTGTCTTTGCAGCACTACTCTCATTTTGTCTACTTCTCCTCGGCTCCCAGTCCTCTTTGCTTCTGCTGTGGCAACTTGGTACATTATGGAGTCGGCAGGCAAGGATTTGAAATGGATGCAGTCACGTTAGTGTTTTGCCTCTGTATCTATTGCAAGATGTGTACCTGAGTAAGATCATGTATGTGAAAGTGTTTGCAAACTATAACATTCTATACAAATTTATAATTATCATTATTCAGGTTTTTTTTTTTTTTTGCAGTTTTTGGCAGGGGCTGGGTTTGAACCCACTATCTCCAGCATATGGGGCCGGTGTCCTACTCCTTTGAGCAACAGGCGCCGCCCTATTCAGATTTTTTTTTTTACTACAAATATCATACATGTTTGCTTTTTAAAATGCAAATGCAGGCCTGGTGTACTGGCCCACACCTGTAATCCTAGCACTCTGGGAGGCCGAGCCAGGTAGATCACTTGAGCTCAGGAGTTTGAGACTAGCCTGAGCAAGAGTGAGATCCCGTCTCTACTAAAAATGAAAAACAGGCAGGAGGATCACTTGAGCCCAAGAGTTTGAGGTTACTGTCAGCTATGATGCCACCACACTCTACTAAGGGTGATATAGTGAGACTCTGTCTCAAAAAACAAAACTAAATAAAAAATAAAATAAAATAAAATACAATGCAAATGCAGAAATCAGAAAGAACAAAATAGCATGCTTCTCTGTACTAGTTTCCTACTGTTGCTGTAACAAATTGCCACCAATTTACTGGCTTAAGAGAACACAGGACCTATTATTTTAAGGTTCTGCAGGTCAGCAGTCTCCCTGGGCTAAAATCCAGGTGTGGGCAGGGCTTTATTCCTCCTGGAGACTCTAGAGAAGAATGTTTCCTTGCTTCTCCAGCCTTCAGGGGTCCTCAAACTTTTTAAACAGGGGGCCAGTTCGCTGTCCCTCAGACTGTTGGAGGGCCAGACTGCGGGCCCTGGGACGAGTCAGCTGCTAAGCAGGACAGGCAGCAGCGGCAAAAACACACTGTGGGCTGGATAAATGTCCTAGGCGGGCTGCATGTGGCCCACGGTCCATAGTTTGAGGACTCCTGTTCTAGAGGCCATCTGCATTCATTCGCCCATTGCCCCTTCCTCCTTTTGCAAAGCCAGCAGAATAGACTCTTCCTATCTCTTTCTGTGACTCTCCTGCATCACTCTTGTAAGGACCTGGTGATTACACTGGGCCCATCTGGATAATCCCAGACAATATTCCTGTCTCAAGAGTCTTAACTTGATCATGTATGTAAAGTCATTTTGCCATAAGGTAACTTCCCAGATTTTGGGGATTAGAGTGTGGCTAACTTTGGGCAACCATTATTCTGACTACTACACCCTTAGTTTTACTATACAGAAATAATGACTTGTAACATTTTAGCCTATATCTTTAGGTTCTTTTTGCTGTGCATTTGTTATTTTTTTCTTTCTGTAAAATTACCATCATATTATCTATATTATTTGTGATCTGCTTTTGTCCTTTTGTTATTCTACAGAGTTTCCTATTAAATAGTCTTTTTTTTTTTCTTGCAGTTTTTGGCCGGGGCTGGGTTTGAACCCACCACCTCCGGCATATGGGGTCTGCGCCCTACTCCTTTGAGCCACAGGTGCCGCCCTTAAATAGTCTTTTAAAATACCAGTTTTAATGTCTGTATAGTATTCAATTCCATTGGCCTAGTATAATTTGCTTAGAAAATTTCTGATTATTTGGCTTGGCACCCGTAGCTCAGTGGCTAGGGTGCCGGCCACAAAAACCAGGGCTGGCAGGTTCGAACCCTGCCCCGGCCTGCTAAAAACAACAATGACAACTACAAACAAAAATAGCCAGGTGTTGTGGTAGGCAACTGTACTCTTAGCTACTTGGGAGGCTGAGGCAAGAGACTCGCTTAAGCGCAAGAATTTGAGGTTGCTGTGAGCTGTGACGCCATAGCACTCTACTGAGGGTGACATAATGAGACT
>CAUYQV010076894.1:0-11365 GCA_963574575.1 Galagoides demidoff
AAAAACAAAGGCCATATGATTCTCTCAGTTGATGCAGATAAAGCTATTGACAATATCCAGCGTCCTTTCACAATCAGAACACTTAAGAAAATAGGCATAGAAGGGACTTTTCTTAAATCAATAGAGGCCATCTACAGCAAACCCATAGCCAATATCATATTGAATGGGGTAAAATTGAAAACATTTCCACTCAGATCAGGAACCAGGCCAGGTTGCCCATTGTCTCCATTGCTTTTTAACATTGTAATGGAAGTCTTAGCCATTGCAATTAGGCAAGAGAAGGTGATCAAGGAGATGAAATTTTCACTCCTCTCAGATGATATGAAAACCCCAGGGACTTAACCACAAAACTCTTAGACATGATCAAGGAATGCAGTAGCATCTCAGGATAAAAAAATCAATACTCACAATAGGACTCAATTATAAAAGGACTCTATTCTCTTTACTGTTGTGCCAAAGTAGATGAAATATTTGGAAATTTACCTAACAAAGGATGTGAAAGATCTTTATAAAGAGAATTATGAAACTCTGAGAAAAGAAAGAGCTAAAGATGTTAATAAATGGAAAAACGTACCATGCTCATGGCTAGGAAGAATCAATATTGTTAAAATGTCCATATTACACAAAGCAATTTGCAACCCCAAACCCAGCAAAAGAAAAGAAATAACCAAAATTAGGGCAGAATTAAATGAAATTGAAAACAAAAGAATCATTCAGAAGATGAATGAAACAAAAAAGTTGGTTTTTTGAAAAGATTAACAAAATTGGTAAACATTTGGGCAACCTAACCAGAAACAGAAAAGTGCAATCACTAATATAATCTATGAGAAACAATAAAGAGGAAATAACAACAGACTCCTCAGAAATTCAAAAAAAAATCCTCAATGATTACTACAAAAAACTCTCTTCCCTGAAATATGAAAATCTGAAGGAAATGGACCAATACCTGGAAGCACGCCACCTTCCTAGACTCAACCAGAAAGAATTAGAAATCTTGAATAGGCCTACACCAATCACTGAAATAGCTTCAACTATAAAAAACTCCCAAGAAAGAAAGTCCAGGATCATATGGCTTCACATTCAAATTCTATCAAACCTTTAAAGAGGAACTAATACCTGTATTATACAACCTTTTCCAAAGCATAGAAAAAGAAGGAATACTTCCCAACACTTTCAATGAAGCAAATATTACCCTGATCCACAAATCAGGAATGGATCCAACAAAGAAAGAAAATTATAGACCAATATTATTAATGAACATCAATGCAAAAATATTCAATAAGATCTTAGCAAACAGAATTCAACAACACATCAAAAAAATTATACAGCATGATCAAGTTGGCTTTACTCCAGGGTTACCGGGTTGGTTCAACAAGCACAAATGTATAAATATAATACATCACATAATATAAAAAAGACCATATGATTCCCTCAGTTGATGCAGAAAAAACTTTTGATAATATCTAGCATCCTTTCATAATCAGAACACTTAAGAAAATTAGTCTAGAAGGGACATTTCTTAAATTGACAGAGGCCATCTACAGCAAACCCATAGCCAATATCATACTGAATGCAGTAAAACTGAAAACATTTCCATTCAGATCAGGAACTAGCAAGGATGTTCATTGTCTCCAGTGCTATTCATCATAGTACTGGAAGTCTTAGCCATCACAATCAGGCAAGAGAACATGATCCAGGATATCCAAATAGGGTCACAGGAGATCAAACTTTTACTCTTTGCTGATGATATGATCCTATACCTGGAAAATCCCAGGGACTCAACTATAAAACTCCTAGAATCAAAGAATACAGTAGCATCTCAGGATACAAAATCAATACTTACAAATCAGTATCTTTTATATATACCAACAATAGTCAAACTGAAAATAATAGTCAAGGACTCTATTCCTTTTATAGTTACGCTGAAGAAGATGAAATATTTGAGAATTTACCTACCAAAGGACATGAAAGATCTCTATAAAGAGAACTATGAAACTCTGAGAAAGGAAATAGCTGAAGATGTTAACAAATGGAAAAACATACCATGCTCATGGCTGGGAAGAATCAATATTGTTAAAATATCCATACTACCCAAAGCAATCTACAGATTTAATTCAATCCTTATTAAAGCACCATGGTCACACTTTAAAGATCTTGAAAAAATATTGCTTTGTTTTATATGGAATCAGAAAGAACCTCAAATATCAAATACATTACTCAGAAATAAGAACAAATCAGGACGTATCATGTTACCAGACTTCAGGTTATACTATAAATCGATAGTGATCAAAACAACATGGTACTGGCACCAAAAAGACAGGTAGATGTATGGAACAGAGTAAAGAACCAAGAGATGAACCTACCTACTTATTGTCATTTGATCTTTGACAAGAGTATCAAAAACCTTCAGTTGGGGAAAGACTCCCTATTTGACAAATGGTGTTGGGTGAACTGGCTGATGACCTGTAGAAGACTGAAATTGGATCCCCAACTTTCACCATTAACAAAAAATGATTATTACTGGATAAAAGATTTAAACTTAAGACATGAAACTATAAAAATACTAGAAGAGCATGCAGAGAAAATAGTTGAAGAAATCAGCCTGGGAGAATACTCTATGAGGATGACTTCCCCCTCCCCAGGCAATTGAAGCAACACCAAAAATCCATTACTGGGATCTGATCAAAACTAAAAGCTTTTGCATAGCAAACAGCACAGTAAGTAACGCAAACAGACAACCTTTGAATTGTGATTCTCAGACATGTTTGAAAGTGATATTTTTTACTCACCACAGAAAAGGAAATGTTATTGGTGAGGTATCTGGCCAATCTTTCCATGAACTTTTTAAATTGGCCATATCAAGTCCAGTGCAGTCTGGATACTTCTGAAAATGCTATTCCAGTCAAAGCCTTGGTAAAATAACCAGTGCCTTTTCATCATATCCTATAGAACAAAACAGATTCTTATTGAATTTATGCAAATAATTGTATTGTCAGAAATTAGGAATACTTACAAATGGTTTTCTAATTCTGGGAAAATAAAGGAGAGAGAGAAAAGTAAATGTTTCAAATTCTGCCAATAAGAACACACACTGCTGAAAGCTACAAATAGCTTAAAACACACAAAAGTGTTTTCTTGACTTCCAGAAAAAAGAACATAAAAAGAATAAGCAATGTTTAAAACAAAAAAACATAACAAATCAGCTCAGTTCCACGTAATTAATTTCTGTTTTGTTTGAAGTTAGGTTATCAATACTCATGGACATGCTAGCTTTCTAATTAAAGTTTTGGAAGTTTCTTTTTAGTCCAAAGGTAGTTAATTATCAAAGTCATAGCCAGTTATAAAAACACTTTCTGAGACAAATTAAAATTATTACTGACAACATACACTAAGACAAATCAATATTTTATAACATTAGAACATATATATAAACATAATCCACAAAAAATTCACCACCATTTCATATTTGACATTACTTTTTATATGTTTTTAAAGTACCTAATAAGCCTAATATATCTTTCTCAGACTTTCAGTGGTCTTAATATTTCAATTTCAAAATGACCAAATTTAGAGTTTTGATTTTTTTTAGAAGGTTTGTCAAATACCAAAGGCTTAAAACATTTGTTCAAACAAGAGTACAAGCCAAAAAATTCTAAAAGGAATAAGCAGTCAACTGGATCACCTGCAAATTCCTTCATATATTTCCCTTTATGAACCTTATCAAACCTGCACAGACAGTTTACACACATTCTAAACCTTGTTTCCCTGTCTTTCATTTTCTTAAATAACCATTCTGTTTCAGGACGAAATTCACCAAGATAGTTTCTTACACAATGCGGTTTTCCTTTCTGTCTAATTTTCTTACTCTCAAAAAACTATTTTTCACAAACATAGTATCACAGTTTACTATGAAGTTAATTATTCAGTTGCCTAAATTGATAATTAGAAGATTTAAAAAGCAAGAATCTTATTCTTTGACAAAGATTTAGTGTCCCAAATTATTACATTTTAAAAATGAGAGACATTTTATAGAATATAACATTGACACAGGATTTTCCCACTCAGGGCTAGACAAGGACTACTCATCCTTTTAGGCACAAACAGGCTGCTCTATCCAAGCCACATCATCTGGGCTCTAGCAAGATCATAAACAAAGTAGGCTGAAACATTTTTTGGAAGGTTCCACCTTGAGTAGGGAACACACACTCTAATCCCTTCTCTGAGAGTAAGGACCTACTGAAGAAGAAATTCAGTAGCAACATGACTTCAACGTTTTAAGTTACCAAAAATTGTTCTGAACTCACAACATAGGCATCATTTCTGATGTCTGTTCCTTGTCCATCTAAACCTCACTTGGCCATGTGGCATCAAATATGGCCACAAAGGACAGGGCCTATGTCCTTTACCAGGTGCAGAGAAAGCAGGAAACTGGAATATCCAGTTTTCTCAGAGTAGCTAGGGGACAAACTTGAAGCATAAAAGGAAGGGGCCATTTGGTCTAGAAGAGTGGTTCTCAACCTTCCTAATGCTGTGACTCTTTAATACAGTTTCTGTGGATCATGACCCACAGGTTGAGAACTGCTGGCCTAGACTTTACCTTGTAGCTGCTGGCCTAAGTATGGGGAACATTCTCTTATGTCTCACCACAGCCACCTATCTATACATCAGGATTCAGAGGCTTAAAATCAAGAACATAAGTTGACAGTCAAATTTAACAAATTTAAGAGATGTTACACAGAGGGCAGGGTTATAATCTTAGAACATTTGAACTTTAATAAAAGATTTAAACTAATTTTATCTCAAAAGGACACCACAATAGCCTGAACAACAAGGCATTTGAGTTATTCCTGCTCACATAAAGTTTAGAATCTCCCTAGAGACATAGTTACTGCAGAGTCTCCTGTAAACCCTTTCTTAAAATGCTTCAACATAGTTCCCAACAGAGTGAGCTTCTCTTGTGTGTTTCCCATTTCCTTCCCTCAGACAAACTACAAACAGGTAACAGATGGGATAAAAATGGGGCTACAAAGAGGGGAGTCACACAATAGTTTCACCGTGTTAACAGCATGGTTGGATACATTCTTAAAGGGGACTGCATAGAGAAGTCCAAGTTTGATGGAATCAGATCACACATCCCTGGAAAATAATAGGCATTATATGGCACAGAATACTGAGCTTTACTTTGGCTCTGTAACAGGCCTACTTCTTGTTTATCAGTTTTTATGCAATCAACCTGCGTGTTTCAGGATTGTAAATCAGGTCTAAGGTCTTTCTGTAAATTTTGGAGATATTAAGTTAGACAACTGGCTATTAGCACAGATTTTGATGAAGATAGGGTCAGATAGTTTTAATATCTCCCAAGGACAATTATTGAGCAATTGAGGAATTGAGGTTGGATTTTGAGGTTTATTTTGACTAGGAACCCAGTGATCTAAAAGATCTGGGTGATCAGGAACAGGTAATTGAAGACAGAGAGAAGTATAAGTTAGAGGGGGCTAAGGTGGAAACAGATTTTAATGTTTGTCCTGATTCAGATTTCTGCTCTTTAGCTTTTTATTGGGAGATTTTAAAGCTAGCCATAACACTGATGTTTGTTTTTCTTTCAACGTGATCTTTTTATAAATATAAACAAGACAATTGCTTAGGATGAGAGCTCTCTAAAACTTTTTTTAAATTAAGGAGTCCTAGTTTAAAGGATCCATTTTTTGGCCACTTATAGGTAGAATTTTTTATGCTATATTTATTCTAAAGGCAACTCAATCTAATGCCTTTTTATAAAGCCCAGGCAATAGAGGCACAAAGAAGGCTCAATGCCTCTTCAAAGAAAAGGCCATTTCCAAGATTCCTAAAAATTCACTGTCAGACATAGTTTTATGATAGAATAGACAATAACAAAAACTCACTCCTCAGAGCTTGACACATTCAGTACACACAGTATGCTGCTTAGTATTTTGCATATGTTGCATGTCCCTGATTCCCAGTCTTAAGAGACTGGCCACCTGACATGTTCCCAACAAAACACATCCTTTGGATGATGGAGACTAAGGAGAAAATTCTCACTTAGTCATAAAGTCAAGCTCATAGACATAAAACAGAAATAGAGAGAAATCTCATATGGATTTTGTTTCAGGGACCCACAACAAAGTTTGTCTTAAAAGAGACCAGACTAGTCAGAACTATGTAACTGGCTAGTAGGGACAGGTTGGTAAGGAGCTGGGTCAGAGTTCCATCCTATGGTAACCATCTTTAGACAAAATAACACAGGAAGACAAGTGACAAAACAAGAACAAGCAACGACAACAATAACAATAAGAGCTATTTCTGAGAGGAGATGGAATCAAACAATATGAATATCCATACACCACAAAGTACTTAAAAACATACCAATATCAGAATTGCTTACAATACTAGTCACCAAGAAAGTTTCTCTCATTAATCTTAAATATGGAAAGCACAAAGATCTTTTACTGTCTGCTCAACTGGAGCCCCCAGAGAGGAAGACAGGGAGCTCAACTGGTAAGTAAAATATCTCACCACATGCCAGCTGGTGTTGGGGTTTCAATTCTCCTGCTGTGGACAGCAGAATGGCTTTGAAATCCTTCCAACTACCCAAACAGTATGATCACAACAAAACCTACCCTTTTCCCTTTGGTTAGTTCACTGAAAGATCAACTCACAATTATGGTAGATTAATAAGAGCAAGGTTTCTTCTAAATATCATGCACACTGAGGGAACCAAGAGAATAATTACAATGATTATCCTAAGTTGCAGTGATGGTCAGAGACTTTTAAAGATGTCTTTTAGAAGGGAGGGGGAAGATTGTGGAAAGTACATGTGCAACAAGTGGTTGGAGACTCCATACAAGTGGACAAAGTCTTCTGCCACCACCAGGAGGTGGAAAATGTGACAAGACTGGAACCATATGTCAAAGTTTTCAGGAAAGATGTTTTCAGGACTCCCAGCAGCATAAAGGCTAGCTCCAGTGGTGTACATCACAGTCATGAGGAAAAACCAGCCCATCTGGCCCACCATGGTGGCCTTGACAAAGTCCTCAGTGATAGTAAAGTGCATGGTGGGCACACCACTCAAGCCAAGTTCCAGGAGCACTCCAGTTCTTGTCTTCCAGTGCCTAGAAGTGGCAAACAGGTCCCATTGTGCCACATGATGGCAGAAATGTCCAGGACATAGACAATGGAGAGGTAGATGAACTGTGGCTGTGGGGAGGAGTAGAAAGGGTAATAGAGTCAGGGTGCAAAGCTCCCCATAATTAGCAGAGCAATGTCCAAGTATTTGTCAATTTCCTTCAGATTTTCATATTTCTGAGAATAAACTTTCTTGTAATATTCTTTAAGGATTTTTTTAATTTCTAAGGGGTCTGCTGTTATTTAATCTTTACCATTTCTGATTGATGAAATTAGAGATATTACTCTTTTTTCTTGGTTAGGTTGGCCAAAGGTTTATCTATTTTATTGACCTTTTCAAAAAACCAACTTTTTGATGTATTGATCTGTTGTAGAATCCTTTTGTTTTCAATGTCATTTAATTCTGCTCTAATTTTGGTTATTTCTTTTCTTCTGCTAGGTTTGGGATTGGAATGTTCTTCCTTTTCCAGTTGCTTGAGATGCCCATTAAGTTTTTAACTTCTTCTGTTTCTGTTCTCTTGAGGAAGGCTTGCAGTTCTATAAATTTACCTCTTAGGACTGCCTTTGTGGTATCCCAGAGGTTCTGGTAACTCATGTCTTCATCATTATTTTATTCCAAAAATTTGGTAATTTCCTTCTTGATCTCATCTCTGACCCACCTATCCTTCAGCATAAGGTTTATTTAGCTTCCATATTTTTGCATGTGTCTGCAGATTCTTATTGTTACTAAGTTCAACTTTTATTCCATGATTGTCCGAGAAGATGTATGGAATAATTTCTATTCTTTTAAATTTGCTGAGGTTAGACTTGTTATATAAGATGTGGTTGATTTTGTAGTGTGTTCTATGTACTGATGAGAAAAATGTGTATTCAGTTTTGCTAGGATGAAATGTTCTGTAGATGTCCATTAAATCCAAATGCTGAATGGTTAAGTTTAAATCTAAAATATCTTTGCTAAGCTTCTTCTTGGAGGATCTATCCAATACTGCCAAAGGATGTTAAAATCTCCAACTATGATGGAGCTGGGAGAAATCAAGTTGCTTATGCTTATTAGAGTATCTCTTATAAATTGAGGTGCATTCTGGTTGGGTGCATAAATATTGATAATTGAAAACTCATCATATTTTGTATTATCCTTAACAAATATAAAGTGACCATCCTTATCCTGGCTTACTTTTGTTGGTTTAAAGTCTATTGTATCTGTGAATAAAATTGCAACACCACTTTTTTCTGCTTTCCATTTGCCAGGAATATAGCTGACTATCTCTTCACCCTGAGTCTATATTTATCTTTTAAAGTAAGATGAGATTCTTGTATGCAGCAGATATGTGGCATGAGTTTTTGTATCTAATCAGCCACTCTGTGCCTCTTTAGAGGACAATTTAAGCCATTCACATTGATTGAGAATATTGATAAGCCTGGTGAAATTTGGGGTATCAAGTTTCTTGAAAGTCTAGTGGACATTTTTAATCCCTTCTCCACTGTGGAAGTTGGAATTTGATCAAAAAATTCTGAGTGAGTTTACTTTTGTGGTGGAGGATTGCACTGGTCATTGTGGAGGATAGGTCTGAGAATATCCTGGAGAACTGGTTTAGTTATGGCAAATTTATTTAACATGTGAATGTCACTAAAGTATTTAATTTCTCCATCATAGATAAAACTCAGTTTAGCTGGCTACAGGATCCTGGGTTGAAAGTTATTTTGTTTTAGGAGATTAAAAGTCGACGACCACCCTCTTCTAGCCTGAAAGGTTTCAGAAGAGAGATCTGCAGTCATTCTAATATTCTTCCTCTTGTAGGTTATGGTTTCCTCACGTCTAGCTTCTTTCAGAATTTTCTCTTTCATATTAACTTTAGTGAAGTTAATTATGATGTGCCTGGTGGATGTCTTATTTGGGTTGAATCATTCTGGGGTTCTGAAACTGTCTGTTATCTCAATTTCAGAATCTCTTGACATGTCTGGAAAGTTCTCTTTAATAATTTCATTAAAAAGATCTGTGTTTTGTGAAGGAACTTCATCACCTCCAGGGATTCCTAGGAGGTGAATATTAGTTTTATTTGAATTATCCCAGAGCTCTCTGAGAGAATGATCTGTTTTTGCTCTCCATTTCTCTTCATCTTTGAGTGCTTAAGCATGTTCCAAAGCTTTGTCTTCAATGTCAGAGATCCTTTCTTCTGACTGCTCCATTCTGTTACTGAGGGATTCTACCATATTTTTCAGGTCCTTGAGGGCTGCAAGCTCTTGCCTCAATGTGTCAAAATCTTTGGTCATTTTATCTTTGAAATTGTTGAATTCTTTAGACATCTTTTGAATAATTTTCTAAAATTCTAATTCTCTCCTTTTCTCCATTCTGTTCATCGTAATTGTTATTCAGATTCTGAACTAGATTTCTGACATCTCAGCCATCTGTTTATGGGTGAGATCTTCAGTTGCATCTGCCACACATTCTTCCTTGGAGGGGGTGGGTCGATCTATTCTGGTTATTAATGTTACTGGAGTTTTTCTGCTGATTTTGCCCCATGCTGAATTTACACTGTTTGGCTATGTGAGCAGATGAGGAGAAGTTGGGTTGGGGGCTCCAGGAGTAGTGATTAACTAGCCCCTTGCCCAAGGCTGGTACTGGTTTCTGTACCTTTTCCCCTAGAGCTTTACCAAGGACCCATACAGTGCTACAGCCTCAGAAACTGGGGGTCTGCTTGGTGTGGTGGGGCTAAGTGTCTCTGTCTTGTTTTTAGCTAGTCTCTGTTCTACCCTAGTAAATCAGTTATTCTGGGTTAAAGTTTCAGCTGTGGAGAAATACCAGCAATTAAGTCACCCCATCCCCCATAGGCAATAATTGGGAATGGAAAATCACACCTTCCCACAACCACACACCCAGGGTCCCACTTTGGATAGTCCTTGGGTGATTGGCCCAGTTCAAGAGACCCAAATCAATTTTTCCATTCAGCACTGGTCTCAGGTGGGGGTGTTCAAAAGGTCTCTGGCAACTAGACAGCAGGGGTCTGCTGGCAGCTCAGGTATGACTGGCTCCAGTGCTCCGTGAGGTCCGAAGGACCAACCCAGCAAACAAATTAGTCCGGGAAGGTTGATGTCCCCTTCCCCACCTTGCACCTCTATCACACCCAGTCACTGGTAAACCCACAGGCCTGTGACCCAGTTGTCCAATAAGCGAGTGTGGCAGGGCTTTACGTCTGCCTGAGTCAAATTAAAGTCAATGCCTCCACTGGGTTACCACTCTGTGTCACCAGCCAGCAGAGGGAGCTGAAGCCTGTCTGTCTCAGGCACTGAATGGCAGCTGGAGAATGTTTCACCTGAAGTCAATCTAGACCTGAGGATATCCACACAGCAAAAGAGATTCTCCCTCAACTACCATTGGCATTGCTGCTCTGTAGCTCTAAAATCACTATAGGGTAATGTCTGGTTCCCTCTGGCTGACCACAGAGTTGGGGAGGTGACTCTCCAAAGTTAGACCCCAGCAGCATCGCTGTATTAATGCTGATGTTGGATGGGAGGTGTCTTCAGTCAAATTCATGTACCTTAGCAGCTCCTGAGTCTCCACCCATAGCACAGAGACCCAAGCCTCTGCCCACTGAGATATATTTCCTTGGAATCGTGGCTTGCCTCAGCTGGGGAGATGTGCATTTATCTATCTCTTCTCTCAGCTCAGCTCCCTTCCTTCAGCTACGCTGGGTTCTTTCTGGCCATTATCTCTCCCCCTGGACTGGAGTTTTTGTTGAAAACTAGCTCCAGTCAGCCACATCCCCTGTTCCCCCCTGTTCTTATTGAATGTGAATATTAGGGTTAGGGAAAATAGCCAGCCCGAGGATTTAGCAAAGCACAAAACATGTTAAAACCAAACAAACAAATAAACAAACAAAAAAGCTACCAGACATTGAAGCACACATAGATGCACATACAATCAGAAACAAGTAAACAGACAAAAAACAAAAACAAAAACAAAAATGATAGTATTTATAAACTGATACAGAAAAGAAAAAAAGTAACGGCTCGGCGCCTGTGGCTCAATCAGCTAAGGCACCAGCCACATACACCTAAGGCGGCGGGTTCGAATCCCCAGCCCGGGCCCGCCAAACAACAATGATGGCTGCAACCAAAAAATGGCCAGGCATTGTGGCGGGCGCCTATGGTCCCAGCTGCTTGGGAGGCGGAGGCAGGAGACTCGCTTGAGCCCAGGAAGTTGGAGGTTGCTATGAGCTGTGAT